>CM021106.1:372702180-372902130 GCA_007115665.2 Sequoiadendron giganteum
TGTATTATTCCTTCACTCAAAACAATCTAAGATATCAACATTTTCTTGAACCCCACAAATAGTTCAAGTAGATTTCCCACAACATGTCCCCTAGACAGAGAAGTGGAATATCAATCCAAGCTATCAATGTTGTTTATCCCAAAAACAAGTTTATGCTTTGAGTCAAACAGTCAAACTACGTGGTCTCTATATGTACAATGTAGGAAAGGATTTTATAGCCCTTGAGGCCCTAGGTCAATCCCCTTAGGTTTCCAACATGTTTTATTTCAACTTAGTCATAAAATCCAAAATCCAAAAAAAATCATACACAACATACACAATCCAAAAACATTCACAAAACATAAAAGGTCAAACCAAGTGAACTACGAGCCTCTGTGTGTACAATGTAGGCAAGGCTTATATTTGATGAGCCCTCGAACCCCTAGGTTAGTCCCCTGAAAAACAACAAAAAAAATATCATAAAACTTAGAAAATAAAAAAGACTCATCATGTCATAAGAAAAACCGCAATAAAACAACTCACCCATAATAAACAAATCATCACAATCATCCTTTGACAAAACAAACAAACAAACAAAGCAAACACCAAAAGCTAGAAGTTTCAAGAAAAACAATCGCATAAGCTTTGGCTATAAACAGACGGAACCAATGCCAAAGTATCAACTACCTATCTTTTTGACAAGTCCCAACAACAACCTGAGATATGCCTTAACGAATCTGTTCCTACGATAGACGTGATCAACAACAAATAATAGCCCCACCCCAAATAGATATGGCAAGTGATACTGCAACATTGTTTTATCTTTTTGTGATTTATTTTATTGACTCATTCCCAGGATCTCTTGAGGATGTCCATAAGGATTTAGGGAAGAAGGAATGGGGGAAATTGAGTGTCATTTCGATTTGTTGTTTGTACGATATTTTTGTAATACTAACATGGAAAATACTTGCTTTATTAAGTATGGAAGTTGTATTAATATAGTTCATGAAGCAATTACATATTTTTGGAATCAAGGGAACACTGAGAGGGGGGGGTGAATTAGTGTTCAACAAATTTAACCTTTATTAATCTAAAACTTGAAACCATTTCAACATTACATTAAAGGAAAGATGCAAACATTCAAAGTAATCATTCATGACACCATAACACAAATATTTTTGCATGGAAACCCTGTTAGGGGAAAAACCACGATGGAGGTTAATCCATAATTTGAGTACTCAAATATAAATGTTTATAAAAGAGAATGCACTTGCATTCAGGCACACTGCCTAGAGCTCACTGCTCAAAAGGGAAGGCTCACTGCCTTACAAAAGTTTAGATTAAAACCATCTGAAGGTTGAACTAAGATGATAGCATCTATTCATGCTAGGTTATAGTTCTGGTGAAGCTCATGGATTTGATTATGCGACCTCTATCTAACTCTGCTCTGCCCTTATCTGCTCTTTGCTCAACACCTAAACAAGTTTGCACTATTGTTCTGCTGAATTTCATATTATACACATATTTGCATGTTTCCACCTCTATCCACTTCTTATTCACACCACACACACACACCAAAATGATAAAACCAAAATCACATATATATCTGCTAACAAGGATTTACTCATTCATCAGTCGGCTTCATAAAGTACTAATTTCTTTACAACTTGTCGACTAGATGCACCACTAATTATTTATGCGTATCCTCTAAAGTCGGTTAGGACATAGAGAGGACCCAAAAAAAACATAATCGAGCACACAGATATTTAATTAATTACTCCTTATACATCTGTGATTGCTCGGCTTATTATCATAGATATTCAATAGATTAATGTACTACATCTTATAGATCACATGCCAGTGATTACACATCAGAACAATCCTTCAACAAGGTATTCCAAATATCAACAATCCTTTGTATGAGGTCCACAACACAAAATAAAAGTCTGGTGAGGTAATAAGATCGACATTTGCGCCTTTAATTGGATGCCTTGTTCTTTGCTCTATTCTACCAGTAGAAACCGAAACTATACTGCAGACCAGATGTATGACTTAGGTTGCCATCAATGACAACACTTATAAGCCATATGCCAATAATCTCCCCCTTTGGCATTGATGGCAACACTTAGTGAAAAATTACTAAGTGTCAAAATCATTATAGGTATGCTGCCAAACTTTTACTGCACTTTCTCCCCCTGAGATTTATAAGGCATTTTTCACTGCATTCTCCCCCCCTTTGACATCAATGACAAAACATATAGACCATATTCCAAAAAGACAAAAAAAGTGATAATGACAAAATAGGTGCTCAAAAATCCTTAAAACTTAAAAAAATATATGCTGACAGTTCTCCCCCTTAGACCAAAACTTGAAAAAATTGAAAATAATTAACTGCTACTTTAGAAGATTATCTTATGATTTTTCTTCATTTTTGGAAGGAATTTCTTCCAAGCATCTATTGTGATTCCAATGATAATGATCAAACTGTTGTTCTTGGAAGTTTTATTGACAATTTCAGTTAAGGATTCTAGAATTGTAATTGCTTCTTCTAGTTTCTCACCTTTCTTTAGTATTTCCACAATCTACTCTAATCTGCATTCGGTTAGATCCTTCACCTTCCAAAAAGTATCCACAAGTGTGTTCTTGGTGAATTGAATTTTTGTGTGTTTAGAATGCAGATCTTGAATTCTTTTTTTCTGATGGTGCCATCATGATCCTAAGACATGTCAAGGCCTTTTCTAATATCATTCAATTCTATTTCAATCTTATCCAATTTGTC
Source organism: Sequoiadendron giganteum (assembly GCA_007115665.2). NCBI lineage: Eukaryota > Viridiplantae > Streptophyta > Pinopsida > Cupressales > Cupressaceae > Sequoiadendron > Sequoiadendron giganteum. The sequence continues at coordinate 372,704,939 of CM021106.1, forward strand.
TTTGTAATTACTAACAACATGGGGCCAATGAATGCAAGAGTTGTAGATGTTATTGGTTGCATTGATGCATTGTCTCAACTCATTCATTTTCTTCTTTAGTTTAGAGAGAGATAGCCTGAATTGCTCCTTCAAGTGAGAGATAACTTCACCTTCATCTTTCTCTTGAGCTTCAAAATTTAATGTCTCTTTGTTGCATTCAATCATTTCATCGGGAAAAAATTTCTACAAAATTTCCAATCTAATCTTGCATTGCTCAACATGAGCATTTAGCACACTCAAAATCATATCTTGATCATATGATGGTCTAATAGACCATAACCTAGCTATTTTTTGCATTCCACCTTCTCCTTGAATAAATTGTTGCATCTTTTCTTTTGACAGATCATCTTCTTCATCATTAGCTTTTTTTGGTTCTGATTCATTCTTCTATGGATCCTCAGTTTCTTCATCAGATTCTTCATCTGGAATATCCACAATTTCCTTTTCTTTTCCTTTTCCCTCAATTCTGGGAACTTTGCTTTCCGAAGGGATGTATTCAACAATTTCTTTTCCTCTTTTCTATCCTTTATCCATGCCACTGGAGAGAAACCAACTTCAACTTTTCTTACCGGAAGGGAAATATTGATTGAACCACACTTTCCAAGCACATTCTTAAAGAAATTTTCAAATTCTAAATCCCAATCAGCCAAGCTCCTAGAATATGAGTAGATTTGTTTGCATATTAGTTTGTTTGTCTTCCACACCATATTGTCAATTTTCAGCAAACAATTCAAGAAATACATTACTAGACATGTAATCAAAGTACCAAACCTGAAGGGGTAGCCTATTTCTTTTGTCAATTGTACATTCTCCATCAACTGATTTTTTATCAATCTGCACAAGTCAAAGTCTTTACCTTCAATTATCATCTTGTGTGAAATGTAGACTACGCCAGCTAAAGTAGCTCCTTCTCGATTTATGTAGAATATTTTGTATGTTATCTCGTGTGCAGTATACTTTGTAACATGACTCTTTATTGTCGCAATTATCAGTACCCTCTAATCTTTGATTATTCTGGTTAGGGTTTCAACCTCTTTGTTCTGGATGGATTTCTTCCTTGGTATATCTCCGACTTTGCATAATCCAGTCAAGTTCTCAATTGTTTCCTTCAAGATAATGTAAGGTTTGTCCAAAGTTAAGTATCATCATGTAATCTGCTCAAGATGAATTTTACGAATTATGTGTTCTCAAAGTATGGAAACTCATTCCAAATATCTAAATTTCTATGTTTAGCTTTGCTCAATTGCTTCAATTCGTTAGGCAATAACAGATTCCTTATAAACCTAATATTTTCACTATTATATTCATCTAGAGTGATCGAACCTTTGATTTGTTCCATTTTTCTTTTCGTATTTAGGGTTTGTAACCGCACACCAAATTGTATGAAGATTTCGAGAACAATTGAAATACCTAATAGATTTTGAGAATTGTCGATGAATCAATTTCACTGCTTCCAAATTTGTCTACCAAGTGCTCTCCTTCTTTTCTTTTTTGATGCAAAGTGAAAAATGATGGTTTCAACTTGACTTTTATAGCTTGCACACTTGTAATAAATGTGTTTGCCCTAAATTTTTGGATACTCTATTTTCTCAGACATTGAGAGAAAAATCTTCTGCAGACCTATGAATTGTCTGAATTCTTTTTGTAAAAGTTCTCCAAAACCTATGTACACCATAAATACACCTATTTGACCATTCTTCACGTTTTGGTACCATCCATAGATAGGGGAGGAAATATTTTCTTGAAAAACTCCCCCTATGCCAGTGGCCTGAAATCAATTACTAGAAGAATTACCGAAAGCAGGTTCCGATATGGAACCATTTCCAGCATCAGAATCATTATTCCTTACCCATGTCTTCTTCATCTAATCTCTGATTTCATCCATTGCCACTTTTTCTTTTCCTTTATCATTTTTATCTATATTTCTGCTTCTATATACGGGACCTCTTTCCATATTTTTGTTTCTTCAGAATCTTGCAATGTGACCATACTTATTGAAATTGTAGCACACACTTCTTTCTTGACCTAACCAATTACTCCATTGATTTCTTCTTGATCTGCATTCATTAGCAATATTTCCAAATCTTCCACATGTGTAACATTCAACATTCTTTCTACTGATAGAGTAGTTTGACATATTTTTGCATTCAATTGATTTGTGACCAAACTTTTTGCAATTGAAACACTGACTAGACAACGATGAAACTCTTGACTTCATATTACTTCTACACCGAGCAACCATATGACCAAATTTATTGCAAACAAAACAATATCCATTAAACTTTTGAGCATTAGGTTGTCTTATTGGATACCTTCCACCTTTGTTCATCTGTCTGAAATTCTTTTGTCCTGATTTGGAACTTTCTCCCTTTTCATATCCAAGACCGATCTCATCATTTCCACTCTTTTGTCCTTGAGTTAACTCATCGAGCTTTACTAAGTTGATCTTAAACTTTTCTTTGTATTCATTTGCAATGATAAGATCATTCCTGAGAGTAGCAATCTTCCTACCAAGTTCTTCTTCATTGTTTTTGGATCTTTGTAATTCACTTCCCAACTGAGTGAATTCCCTATTTACTCTACTGCATTCATCAGATTTCTCTTTCAAGGCCTGAGCAAGATTTTCCTCATTTTTCTTCCTTTCTTCAATCCCTTTAGTAATCTTCCTCATCATAGATTCCATCTCATGTTTTAGGTTTGTATTGTCTCTGGCAAGCTTTTCACATTCTTCAGTTATTTCCTTCAAGTTTTGATTCAAGTGAGCATCATCCATATTTTCATTCTCCTTCTATTGTATCTTATCACAAAGATCCTTTCTCTTCTCCCTGGATTTAACAATCTGATCTTTCAATGATTGAATGATTTTTTTTGCATCTTTAAGATTCGCTCTCGATTCACTAACTTCTGCTTTAGATTGATCAAGGTCATCAAGTGCCACCATAAGTAGTTGTTGAAGACCATTAGAGTCCATTACATTCCAAGATCCACCTCAAGATGCTAAATTTCTTCATAGGAACTATGCTCTGATACCAATTGTTTGACTCAAGGGAACACTAAGACAGGGGAGTGAATCAGTGTTCAGCAAATTTAACCTTTATTAATCTAAAACTTGAAACCATTTCAACATTACATTAAAGGAAAGATGAAAACATTCAAAGTAATCATTCATGACACCATAACACAAATATTTTTTCGTGGAAACCTTGTTAGGGGAAAAACCATGGTGGAGGTTAATCCACAATTTGAGTACTCAAATATAAATATTTACAAAAGAGAATGCACTTGCATTTAGGCACACTGCCTAGAGCTCACTCCTCAAAAGGGAAGGATCATTGCCTTACAAAAGTTCAGATTAAAACCATCTAAAGGTTGAACTGAGATTATAGCATCTATTCATGCTAGGTTACAGTTATGGTGAAGCTCATGGATTTGATTATGTGACCTCTATTTGACTCTGCTCTTCTTTCTTCTCTGCTCTGCCCTTATATGCTCTTTGCTCAACACCTAGACAAGTTCGCACTATTGTTCTGCTAAATTTTGCATTATACACATATTTTCATATTTCCACATCTATCCACTTCTTATTCACACCACACACACACACCAAAATGATAAAACCAAACTCACATATATATCTGCTAACAAGGATTTACTCATTCATCAATCGGCTTCATAAACTATTAATTTATTTACAACTTGTCGGCCGGATCCACCACTAATTCTTTATGTGCATCCTCTAAAGTCAGTTAGGACATAGAGAGGACCCAAACAAAACATAATCGAGCATGAATATATTTAATTAATTACTCCTTATACATCCACGATTGTTATACCTGACGTGTTGACTTATTATCATAGATATTCAACAAATTAATGTACCAGATCTTGTAGATCGCATGCCAGTGATTGCACATCAGAAAAATGCTTCAGCAAGGTATTCCAAGTATCAACAATCCTTTGTATGAGGTCCAAAACAAAAAATAGTAGTCTGGTGAGGTAATCAAATCAACATTTGTGCCTTTAACTGGATGCCCTGTTCTTTGCTCTATTCTACTAGTAGAAACCAAAACTATACTGCAAACCAGATGTATGACTTAGGTTGCCATCAATGAAAACACTTATAAGCCACATGTCAACACATGTTAGGTGTTCTATACCTCTCTATGTGACTGGTCTAATTTTTTTTTCATGCAACCCCCCTATACTTTAAACAAAGTTTTCACATGTCTAGCATGATCAAGAATACTCTTTGTTTGTAGAGTTAAAGTCCACACAAAAGACACAAAGTCACCTTGGTAATTCATACCCTAGTGCATCATATCTATTTTCTACATCAAGCAGGGTTTTCCAAACCATGAAGTCTCTATAGTGAAGCAAAAGCAACTCATCAATCACTAATATCATCATACTTCTTCTAATTAACATCATATTTCTATACATCATCAATAATTCTTCTAATTAAACATCATATTTCTATACATCATCGATATTTATTTTGATTAACATTCATCCCGCATCAAACATCATCAACACCATATCCATACTGCATCCAAAAATGTCATCAAAACATATCATGATGATAATAAACCAATAAAAACATCATTTATCATGTATGGGACATTCATATATCAACATAAACCACATCATAAAGAGACAAGGTATGATTCATCCATCCACATCAAATTCATACATCAAAAATCAGAAAAACATATATAAGCATACATAATCATATATCACCATCACATAAGCATAAAATGAGGTTGAAATCGAAGAAGTTATATCTCAAATATATCATCATCAAAAAAGGGAACATGTCATAAATACAACATCCATAGTGACACAAGTGTGATAGGATAATACAAAATCATCATATATACGAGGTCTCAACTAGACCGATGAATATATATATATATAAACACATGTCTACAAAATGTCTTTGCATCATGAATAACATGAAGATCAAGTACCAAAAGAGTAAGACCCTGACAAGAAGGGCAAAACACTACTAACCACCAAAATGATCTGGCTATCTCACAGACTGATCACCTACACCACCACCACCACCACCACCATCGCTCGCAACACTAGGCTCCCTAAACAGTGGATGTCGAGAAGCCCTAGGAACAATAGCATGATATAAGCTCTGATAATAGGTGGACATCTGTAGGAACCGATCTCGCTTGGATCGCACATTATTACACTCTCCTCGGAGAGTATCTCTCTTAGCTATAATTAATAGTACTTGAGCCTCTACAACATGTCGTCATCTGCTCTTGCTATCTCGCTCAGCCCTCAAAGTTTCTACCATAGCCTCCACAACTTATCGTTGTGCAATCTCTATGTCTCTGGTAGTAGTCATTTGAGTTAGCAGCATATCAACATCCCTAGCTAGTGGAGGAGGACCTGAAACCTATCTCTAACCCTGCATCGACGACATACACTCATCTTGAATACCATGTGCCTCATCATGTCGGGCTCAATCCAACTACTTTGTGAGAACCTCAATGTGTTGTCACTCATCGTGACAACCTGTAATACCTGCTCCACCCACAGCAGGATCACCCCAAGGATTAGTGAACCTCAAAGGCCTATGTTGTGCCCACCACTCATCATAATCACGAGTAGTACCTGGATTTTCTACACCAATCAGCCAACCCCAACCAACTGGGGAAAGTGATTTGAAATCAACAACAATAGTATATCTACCCGAAGACCCCATACATGGACCTCATGAGTAGTCCGACTGAACCAAGCCTCATACACATCAAGAACCCACCCCTATCTCTCTCCAAACTAGTGGAAAACTTGGTCCAGTAGATAACACTCTATCACAGGAGGAAAATGGCCAATCAACCAACGGGTCTGACGATAGTAAACAAGATGATCTACATACTATGGCCAAACCTCACAGCCCATATAAGGTCTCCACACAAAGCTCAGCATCTCATCGAACACACGACGCTAATAAGGAAGGTTCCTAGGCAAGGTGTAATGCATAAAATCCCCATAATAAAATCCCCATAATGATAAGAGTATGGATCATTCAGAGAATGATCATGTATCCTGTTTGGTTGAGTCACTGCAATATGCTCCCATGCTCAAACATGCAAAATTGAAACACTTGCGGAAATAGACTTCTCGCCTCGATATACCACCTCATGCATATCTCGATAAGGATGAGAAACCAAATGAGCACCCCAGGCATATCTCATCCCATGCTCTAGCATACTCTTGATACATGTAACCTAACTCACAAAAAATTATTGACCTCACCTATCAAGAACAACTAATCCTGATATCAGACCACAGAGGATGAGTACAATAGGATCTGTATTGTCAGAAAACCCAAATATATCAACCTCTGACTAGCGAACATCCTAGTGTGCAACACCTAGCACTCGTTGCATAGCACAAGTACCTCATCAAACATGATAAGTAATGATCTCACCATGAATTGGAAGGTGAAGTATCCTCCAAACTTCCTCAAGAGTAATAGTAGCCTCACCCATCGACAAATGAAAGGAGGATGTCTCAGAATGCCACCTCTCCACAAGTGTAGTCATCATCGATGTATGAGTCCTAATGGGAGACATGTAACAAATGTAACATAATCCCATGACATCAAGGAAGTCCCGCTCCAACACACCGAAATGGGCAATCGGATCAAAAAAATGACGAGGATGTCTCTCTCTCGACATAAGTGCTTTGAGACTCACCTACAATCATCGTAAACCAGGATGTTAGGGTTTCACTCTAAACATGTAAAGCAACACAAAATGACATGATAATGATGACAAGATGACATTTAGGATGACAAACAACCACATGTGAAGGTTTAGAACAAATGCTAAAAGCAAAAAATAGAAGAAGTCAAATACTAGGTTCTTGAACAAACGCTCAGAAAACACCAAGCAAATGTACAGTTTTCAAGCAAGTGCGTAGTTTTAGGTCAAGGGCGAGCAAACAAGGGCATAATTTTAAGTCAAGTGCACAGTTTTCAATCAAGTGCATGAAACAAGGGCACAATTATTAGTCAAATGCACAATTTTATGGAAAGTGTGAAGTTTTTACTGTCAAGTGTGAAGTTCTAACACGGAAAAGGCATGAAAAATGATGCAAGTGCACAAGAATCACACAAACTAAGCTATTGAATTGAAGAAATTAGTACACGCATAACAAGGACAAAACATGATGAAATAAAAAAGAGAGAAGGTACATACTGGGTCATCGACGCTTGAAGGCCATCTAAACTCTTGAACAAGCTTGGAGCGATGTGGGGCACCCTCAAATCTTGACATTTCTCCTCAACAAATAACAAAATGGGAAATCCAAAGACAAGAATTAGCAAGAGGATCAAAACACAAATGAGCCAATTTGAAGGCTATTTTCCTATATTAACCGTCAAGAAAACCCTAATTTCACTTAGGGAACCTTCGTACTTTCAAATTAGAAGCTCTAGGAAACATCAGAACGAGAAATGAAGCATCTGTTGATATAAAATTTCATTTGAAAACATTGAAATTGAAATACAATAGTGTCAAGAGCCTGACCTCAAAGCTCAAAATTTTCAATCAACCTCTCAAGGGGGCAACACAGAGTCCTACCATCATTCCACTAAACGTCGGGGCATAGAGGGGCATAATTTTTTTTCAAAAACTTGATCTTAAAAATAGAATCTTTGAAACAAAGCAACCAATACTTTGTATCAAAGGGGGGGAAAATGTAGACATGTAAAATTGACTTAACACCTATCACACACCTCGAACAACATCGAACAACATCAAACAACATCCTAATCTCACTTTATTTCATCCTGATTGATTAAATGACGCCAATTATTTAATTACGTCGCTAAATTACCTTATTCCCCTAAGTTGATTAAAATCATAATAATTTAATTACAAAACTTTCCCTCCAAAATTTGAATAATTAAATCAAACTATTCAAATCAATTATTAAAAATCAAATCAAACTAATGCAACTTTGTTTGCAAAAGTCAAACTTGATTTGCACGTTCAACTCCAAAAAGGAACTAATTAATTAAATCCATTAATTCATATTCCTCACCCACTTTTTGATTGAGCAAATTATGATTGTTGATTGAGCAATCTAAGTTGTTAACTATTCAATCTAAATTGCTAACTGAGCAATCTAAGTTGTTAACTAATCAATCTAAATTGCTAACTGAGCAATCTAAGTTGTTAACTAATCAATCTAAATTGCTAACTGAGCAATCTAAGTTGTTAACTAATCAATCAAATTCCTAACTAGGCCATGAAATTCCTAACTAAGCCATCTAAATCCTAATTGATCAATCTAAAATCTTGACGGATCAATCTAATCCCTGACTATCCAATATATTTCTCAATCACCCAAATTGTGCAATCAACTTTGCACAATCTTGTCATGTCTAAATCCTCTCAACACACTCTAACCATTGATCTGGATATTCTTCAACACGATCTTGATCATCCATTCCAAATCTCATTTTCTATATAACAAACCCCTTTCCTCACAAATAAGGATTGGAGAATCAACATAATTTGCACAAAGAAGTATGCAACCACCATTGTTAGTGCTTCATACCTCATTTCTTCGATCAACCAACCAAAGAAGTGACTCATCAAGCTTTTGCACATGAACTTTGGAGGCTTTGCGGTGATAAGAATAACCCAACATTAGGCGAATACACTCCACTACGAGATGGTAACACTATGTTATTTTGTACATTTAATTTTGTAATCGTAGATTCATTTATGTATGTTCAAATAACTTAGTTTTATTTTGTATGTGTAGGATTAGATCTTAGATTAATATGTTTGATCTTAGTTTAGATTCTTAGATTAGCATGTTTGATCTCGCTTTCGGTCTAACGTTCTCCCCCTCACACAAAACCATTAAAATCTAAAATATTGAAAGAATTGATTCTTATTATTGATTGAAAATATTGAGATTTTTTTTACAATTACACAATATCTTTAATAAGAAAATTATAATTCAATATATTAGAGATAAAACACTATATATATTACATTTTAAAATTGAATTTACCAATATATGTTTGACTAAAAAATATGGTAAAAATTATATTAATTTAAATAAAATTTAAGATTAATATAATTATAATTTAATAAGCTAAACAACATCAACCTGAACATTCAATATTAAGATTACATGTTATAGTTTTACACGTTATATTTTTATCCCTCAATTACAAGTTAAAAGTTTATCATTTCATTATTTGATATGACCCATCATATGGATCAAACCGACTCTCTCTTGTCAATTTTTGTTTCAACTAAATTACAAATCACTAAGGTATTTAATCTCTTTTTACACATAAATGTACAATATTTTTGGAACAATTTTTAGAATTAGTTTGAAACTATTATGAAAATCAAATTGAGAAAAAAATTTAAACTCATCAATGAAAATTTCCAAAATGAAAATAACATATTGGAGATGCAAAAATATGTCCTTGGAGAATCTTTTATTTTAAAATCCCCGTGCAACTAGTATTTTAGTTTTTCTCTACTCACATTTCATGATATAGTACATTTTTTCAATGTAGGGCTATTGAAGATGCAAAAATATATCCTTAGAAAATCTTTTATTTTAAAATCATCGTGCAACTAATACTTCAACTTTTCTATAATAAAATATCATGATATAGTATTATGTAAAGGGGGAAATCAAGATATAAGAAAGTAGCATGAATGAATTGAACTAATCTTAATTCAAAACTTGAGATTATGAATTCCTAAACCCATTACTCACGAAATGAACAATATAAAAGTAAATGAAGAACAAATAAATGAATTCAAACAACCATATTGTTACCCATCTCATGTCAAAGTGTATTCTCAAGGACGTTGGATTGTGTTTTTGTATCAATGTGAAGCCTCTATTTATGTGTTGAAAAATCTCTAGTGTACGTTAATGGTGATCGAAGATGTGTGTAAAATCTCTCAAGAAATCAAATGGTAATTCAACATTACTTCGTTGCACAAAAGATGTCAATGGTTATAGATTTTACGTTTTGAGATGAACGTGCAAGATTAAACAATGTTGAATCAAGATCAATGGTTGAAAGTTGTTGAGAAGAATTAGATTGCTTAGTTAGCTTCTATGATCAAATCAATTAAGGATGTTAATTGATCAATCTGAGGAAATAGATTGTGGAATTGAGGAAATCGTGTTGAGCCTTCAGTGGGATTGAAGAATGGATGGATTAATTAGGAAATAGATGAATGAGTTAGCAAATAGATGATTGAGTTAGCCAATCAGAGTGAGCAATCGGTGGATCATAATTTAGTCAATCATAAAATGGGTGAGGGTAATTAATTAATTGAATTAATTAATTAAGCTTTTTGAGTTGAAGGTGCAAGTCATGTTTGAATTTTGCAAACAAAGTTGTTTTTTTTTGTTGACGTTTTCTGGATGATGTTTTGAATAATTTATTGAATTATTCAAGTTTAGGGGAAAGTGAATTAAACTATTGAATATTAATAATTTAATTGGCTTAGGGGAATAGGGTAAATTAGCGACATAATTAAATAATTAATGTTATTTAATTAATCAAGAGGAATAAAGTTAGATTAGGACTTATTAAATAAATGATTTATTTAATTAGTAAAAAATGATCAAATAGTGAATTCATTAAATAATGTAATATTATTCAATTAATAGAGAAAATTAGTGTTTTTTATGTAATTGATGTGAAATGAAATAATATTAGATGATAATGATGTCGATGATGAGAAAATGTCATTCAAGATGTGTGATAAGTGTTAGGTTATTTTTCAATGTCTACATTTTCCCCTCTTTGAGACAAAGTGTTTGTTGCTTTGTTTTAAAGATTTCAATGTTAAGATCGAGATTTGAAAAATTCTATATGCCCCACTATGACCTAGTGGTTAGTGGAAAGATGGTAGGATGTTGGGCTGCCCCCTCGAGAGGTTAGCTAAAAAAATCATTTTTTAGGTCAGGCTCATGACAAGGTTTTATTTTAATTCAAATGTGCAATGGATGAAAAATTAAGCTTATAAGACCCTCATTGATAGTTCAAATGTTCTCAGGAGCTCCTAATTTCAACCTAGGAGGATTTCCTAGGTAAAAAATTAGGGTTTGGGGGGTTAAAATAGGTAATTAGGGTTCAATTTACCTCATTTGCATTATTAGCCTTTAGTAATTTCTTGCCTATGGATTCCTTCATTTTGTGATTGTCAAGTCACAATGTTGAGGATTGCAAGAGCCCCACATCATGTAGTGGCCTAGTTTGTGAGTTTGGGAGTCCCGCTGGTGTCAGTATGGTGGTATGTACCCTCTCCTTTTCCATTTTCATCTTTTCATTTTTGAGTAATAAATGCTAGAAAATATTTTAGGCAATAGCAGTAATTTTAAGATTTTTATGCTTTTGCATCGACTTGACCACTTTTGATGTTTTTATCTATGTTGCTTTTTCTTTTTTCAACCGCCCTTGATTTAACTACTTGCTATTGCTTCAAATGTTCGCTTTTGTTTTCGCCTTTGAGTAGAATTTTTGCTATTGACTTTCTTTGTGTAAAATGGTCGGCTTTGTGATTTTTGTTTGCTTTTGAGAAATTTGTTCGTTTTTGCCATTTTTACCATAGTTGAATTTATTTATCACTTTTGATAAAAATAGGTCCATTTTTACTGCCTTGATCGCTTTTGACAAAAAAGTAACCGCTTTTACTATTTTTGGAACTTTGAGCCAATTTTCTTGCAACCTTAGGTTCGTTTCATGTTTTCATAGTAAATTCTTAATGTCGTGGGTTGAATTTTTTCAAACGGTTCTCAAACTGCTTTACTCGAGGGAGTGACAACCATGTGAGTTGTTTGATTTAATCACTAGTTTCCATGACCTTGAGTGAGATGTTCTAGACATCGTGGGGTTACACCATGTATGCAATATGTCGATGATTAGATGCCATAGAGTGATAATGATTGCCCTCGTGGAGAGATGGCACTTTGAGTCATCATATTTTCAATTGCCAACTAGCGAGGCCTCCATCACCTTGGAGGATGTATGGAGGATTATCGATATTCTGATCCATGGAGAGCTCGTTACCTATAGTGTTAGATAGGGTACCCATGTTATGTGAAAATTTCTCGGGGTCAAGAGTCTTCGGGTTGTGGAGTTAGAGATAGACCTGTCTCCTTTCATTAGTAATGTAGATCATGTTTCTTTAGTTCTATGTGCTTTGGTTTTTGGGCTCATCATTCTTGATTGGCGAGGTAGATAGTTTCTAGTCAGTTGGGGTATATGTATCAAGCAAATTTCCAAGCATGGTACTAGGTATGCATGGGGCCCATATCTCCTTGCACATCTATACAGAGACATGAACAAGGTTTTCTATTGTGGAGGAAGTTCAATTTTTTTTGGTGTCGCATTACTACATGTGTGGGCTTGGGAGTACATCCTAGTGATGAGACCTAATGATGTCTTGGTCTGGGATCCAAAGGATCCATATTCTTACAGATATGGAAATTTTCTACATTACACTTGGCCTGGCCAACTATCTTACTGGTGTCTTCTTATAGATGATATGTCTGGTTTTGTTTAGAGGCCATGGTTATATTGTGATGCATGGCACGATGACTCGAAGCATATTCCATTTTGTTGGAAGACTCGTGGGTTGATTGGTTGTGTTCATTCTTTGCTTGAGCATTATTACCAGATCAAGTTCTTCACCAGTTTGGCAAGCGATAGTCACAATTTCCAATGATTACCGTGCTTTCTTTGGGAGGACTACTTGAGAGGTCAAAGTGTGGGGGATCCAAGTTGATCATGACATAGTAGTAGTAGAGTTTAGAGCACTTTCCTCATTTTGATGGGGTGGCCTATAGGATTGGTGGACCCAAGAACTACAAGAGATTATGATCAGTGATGGGCTTGTTGGATTCTACTCCAATTTACATATCCTATTGGTGGTGCATCGATTGTTGGTAGAGCAGGTATTACTGGCTGCAAGGGCGAGAGACAATGACTTAGGATCACTATTGAGTAACTTGAGAGAGAAATATGGGACAAATAACAAGATGAGCAGGATGATCCTATGCAACAGGATCATGCACAAGGTCCCCCTCCTCCACCTAGGGATACAACGACAATGACATAGATTGTACAATTGACAATGACCTAAGATGTAAAGATTATCAGGAGATAGGCTATAGAGGCACATCATGTAGCTTTGAATACAAAGTGGGATGCTGTGAGACAAGAGAGAGATGGTTTTAGGTAAGAGAGGGATGCAACCCGACAGGAAATAGGAACAGAGAGGCAACTTAGACTATCTATAGAGATTTATTTGGTCGTGTCGATTCCTATGGCTCAACATTAGGCCAAACAAGAGCAGCTAGTGGAGAGGGTTACCTATTATCAAACTCTCTACGAGGCTTTCATTCCTCGAGCTCAACAATGACCTCATTTTGGAGAGCCCAACATATAGACAACGACAAAGTTGAGAGGTCACTCTATTAGGTAGCCTAAGCAGTCACAACCTTCCCCTCATCCAAGCTAGGAACATCAGAGGTCCCCACCTCTAGATGGGCAGTAGGATTGATTGTACTTGATCATTGTGATTATATTTAGAGACTTTGTAGACATGATTTATATATACATTCATCGACCCAACCGAGGCCTTGTATATATGTATTTTTTTGTATATGATATCACAAATTTTACTTTATGATGTACTTCACATTCTCAATTTTGATGATATATGAGATATACCATGTGTCAATTCGGCTTTATTATGAGATGATTATGGATAATGATGTATGCTTATGTTCATTTTTTTTCTTACTTTTATGATGTATGCATATGATGTGGATGGATGAATGATTTATATATCTATGTGATGAATGATGATTTATTATGAATATGATTGATGTTGAAATGTGATGGATGATGATATCTTATATATGCGTTGTATGATTGTACATGATGCGTGATGTTTTTATTGCTTTACTACGGTCATGATATGTATTGATGAAATTGTGGATGTAGGATGGATGTGATACTAATGATATTTTGATGCAAGATGGAGTTGTTAGTTAGAAGAAGTGTTTGGATGATTTAGAGATGAATAGAAATTTGATGTTACTAGTTATTGATGAGTTGCTTTTCCTCGCATTGAGGCTTTATATCTTTTAGCAATCCTTTTGATGTAGCAAATAGAGACGATGCACTAGGGTATTAATAACCAAGGTGGCTTTGTATCCATTGCATGGACTTTGAATTGGCACACAAAGAATATTCTTGCTCATACCAAACATACAAAAACCCTGTTAGAATATATGGTTGAGTTCTGTTAAAAAATTTTAGACCAATTACACTGAGAGGTATTAAATACCTAACATGCAACGGCTACACGAATTGTCTCAAAACAACATTCATACATAAAACAAATCAACTATTCACCATGGTAGTATCACAAAAAATATGTCACAGATTGCACAAACATAAATCGACAATTAATGCCACCATTCCTTCTTCTCTAAATCCTTATGGACATCCTTGAGAGATCTTGGGAAAGTGGTATTAAGTTAAATAAAAAAGATAAGACTCTAAAAAGATCAACAATGTTGTAGTATCACTTGCCATAGTTGTTTTGATGTTTCATGATGAAATCCATTGATGATGTCTATTGTAGGAAAGTTTTATTTGTTAAGACTCATGTTTAGGATTGTTGATATGATTTTCAAGTGGGTATGGTAGTGCACACTTATGCGTTGTTTTCACTTGATATTTTTCTAGTCATTTCGATATTTTCCTTGATTTTTTTTTATTTTGATAGTTATTTTTTTTATTGTTTGGATTGTCAAAGGGTGAGTGTGATGATTGTTTATTATGGATGAAAAATTTATTGCGGAGAAGTGATAATGGAGTTTGGGCCTTTTGTAATTTTATGAGTTTATTTGATGTTGTTTTTGTTGTTTTCAAGGGAATAACCTAGGGCCTTAGGGGCTCATCAGTTATGATGGACTTGCCTACGGTATCCACACAAAGGCTCATAGCTCACTTGGTTTGATAAGAACATGTTTTTGACTTTTTTTTCCATTTTCTGAATGTTTTTGAATTTTGAATTTTTTGACTTAGTTAAAAGACCATTATGAACACCTAAGGGGACTGACCTAGGGCCTTGGGGGTTGATAAAAGATAAGCCTTGCCTATGTTATACATGCAAAGACTATGTAGCTCGACCGGTGCTGACTGAAAGCATAACATGTTTTTGGGATTTTGATTGTTTTTTACTTTGTTTGATTTTTCTTATCTTCTAGATGTTTTTGATTTTGATAGTTTTTTGACCATGACGGGATTTACAAGGATCCAATCCACTACCGGTTTTGAGAAGTTTCCCCCCAGTTTGAGATAAGATTACCTTCATTAGGTGAGACAAATGTTGATGGTGGAACAAGGTTCAACACTTAATCAATCATTGAGCCATGGTTGGTTTACACGTTTTATTATGAGACGAATGGGTGGATGCCAAAAGATAATGTTAATAGATAATGATGCCAGTATTATTCAAATGTAACACCTATTTTCCAAGTTTTCACTACAGTACTTGTCCTAGAAGTGCCACAAAGTGGTTTTCACTTAAAGAACGTTTTATTTCTCTTTACTATTTTTCTTGATTTTTTATTTTTTTGCTTTTTTAACTTTTTTGCTAAGATACTCTAATGTGTTTAAGTATAAAACTTTTTAAGATGGTTTTTGTTTAGTGGTTTGACTAAAGGTTCTCCTTCAGGAGTAGCCAATTGATAAGCTCTAGAGCCATAACTTGCTATGACGATGAACAGACTGAGCCAATTAGGTTCATACTTCCCCTTCCCATCCTAATTCAGCTGTATTTTTTTATTCTCTTTTATTACTAAGTCATTCACTTGAAAGTTTCTATTTTTGATCTTTTTATTATAGTTTCATTTGAGTCAATTCTGATAAACCTAAATATGTTGTAACATGCTCAAATTCCTTTCATCTAAGAGTTCCAAATCATTCAATCTGGACACTTGATATTCCTCATTACTGACCATGCCTTTCAAGGATACTCGCAGTGAGGGGATTTCAACTTCGATAAGTAAGATGAATTCAAAAATGTAGACCAAGAAAAAAGGTGTGGCACCTATAGGCATACAAATTTTGGTTTGGTAAGAACATAGGGATAGATTTAGTTGCAAATTCCAATCACGTTCGACATCATTAATAGTCATTTTTACTATTTTCAAGATGGTTTTATTGGATGCTTCATCCTGATTGTTTCCTTGGGGATAGTAGGTCGTAGATAATCTGTGTTGGATAACAAAATTAGAGAAAAGTTCACCAACATCGTGGTTCTTGAATGGGGTGTCGTTGTCTATTATGATGGTTTAGGTAATTCCATATCGATAAATCAGATAACTCAAGATGAACTTGGATATTTGTTTCCCTGTGATGTAAGTTAATGGAATTGCTTCTATCCATTTTGTGAAGTATTCAGTTGTAGTGATAATGAACTTATACCAATTAGATGAAGTGGGAGATATTTTACCTACCAAGTCTTATCACCACTATGTGAAAGGAAATGGTGTTGTGATAGGTATCATCTCCTGTGCTGGTGCATGAACAAGTTCATTGTGTTGTTGACACTCACGACATTTTTTGGAGCACTAAATGCATTATTATTTCATGGAAGGCTAATAGTACCATTTTTTCAAAAAAATGTACTAGGTTAGGTCTACTAGAGTGGGACCCACAAATGCCTTTGTGTACCTCTTTTAGGGAAATTTGTACTTCTTTCGCATTAAGACATCAGAGTAAAGTACCGTCTAAACTTCGATGATATAAGGTGTCTCTTAAGATTGTGAATTGGGAAGTCCTACGGGAAAAAGGTTTTCTTTTGGTTTGTTGTCAAGTCAGGAGGTATGATACCATGTTGGATATAGTTAAATGTATCTTGGTGCCATTGCGAATTAGGACCAACAACATCACAAACTAGCTCTGATTCTGGGATATCGAATGTTGGTATGAGTAGTTTCTCCATAAGGAATTCATACTTGGGAATTTTTATAGAATATTGAGGAGCGAACCTATCATTTCCATAGCATCGACTACTTTATTGTTGATTTGGGGAACCTATTCAAAGGTGATGATGAAAAAATATTGTTTGAATTGTCCACCATTCTTTTATATGGCATCAAATTGTCATTTGTTGTTTGATACTCATCATTTACTTTCTTGATTACCAGTTGAGAGTCTCCATAAACACACAATTCTTTTATCCTCCATTTGATGGCCATTTTGAGTCTTGTGATTAGTGGTTCATATTTTGAGATGTTATTTGTACATGGGAAAGCAATTTTGTAAGCCTTAGGTATACTATCTCCTTGTGGTGTGAGAAATAGGATACCTGCTCCTGAGCCATGTTGAGTATGGGACCCGTCAAAGTACACGGTCCAACAAATTGTCTATTCTGTTAGCAGTATGCTTTCATCTGGGAATTCTGTTGTGAGAGGTTGGTGATCATCCATAAATACTTTTGGTAATTGATTTGCTATGATTTTTCCTTTGATTGATTTCCTATCTATGTACTCTATGCCAAACTCACTCAGTATCATTACCCATTTCGTGATCCTACCTGTTAGAGCTACTTTTTCTAATAGGTACTTTAGGGGATCTACTTTTGAGACCAACTTTACTTGTCTGTTCAAGATATATTGTCTCAATTTATGTGCCGAAAGGATGATAGAGAGTCATGCTCTTTCTATGGGAGAATAGTTCAATTCATAGCCCACCAATGTTCAGTTGATATAGTAGATTTCTCTTTCCTTATTATTTCCATCTAGTTGTGCTAAAAGAGCTCCTAATGCTGCTTGTGTTGTAGATACATAGAGTATCATTATTTTTTCTTGAATAGGTGACATTAATACTAGAGGAGTGAGTAGATACTCCTTGAATTTTTGGAACGCTTATCCACATTTGCAATCCCACTTGAATGTGATGTCTATGTGTAGCAGATGGGTGAATGGATGCCACTTGTCTACCAATTATGCAATGAATCTCCTGATGGATTGTAGTTTCCCCTGTAGACTTATTAGTTGCTTCAATATCTTTAGAGGAGGCATTTCTAATATCGCTTTTACCTTTGCAGGATCTACTTTGATGCCTCTTCTTGATACTATGTACCCCAACAATTTTCCAGATGTTACTTCAAATACACACTTTTTTCAGACTGAGCCTCAATTTATATTGTTTGAGCCTGTCAAATACTTTTTCTAGGTTGGTCAAATAGTCTTCTCTTTAATGGAATTTTCTAGTATATCATCCCCATAATCTTCCATAGTTGTATGCAACATATCATGAAATATTGTAGTCATTTCTTACTGATAGGTTGCCCCTGTATTCTTTAGACCAAATGGAATGATGTTCCAGCAGAAGGTCTCCCATGCACAAGTGAATGTTGTTTTATGTTGGTCCTTGAGGGATATTTTGATCTGATTGTATTCAGAGAAATTTTCCATTAGTGACAACATTTCATGGCTTGCAGTTAGGTCTACAATCATATCGATGCTAGGTAGAGGGAATTCATCCTTTAGACAAGCCTTGTTTAGATCTCAGAAGCCCTTACAAATTCTTATGCCCCTGATGGGATTTGATATTGGTATTAGATTCGAAACCCATTCAGGATAATCAATTGGTCTGATGAATCCCACATTTAGCAATTTCTGCAGTTCTTCTTTTACTAGAAGTGTTATCTATGGATGCATCTTCTATAGTTTTTGCTTGATGGGTTTAGATCTAGGAAATATAGCTAGGTGGTGTATGACCAATGTTGGATCTATCCCTGACATGTCTGCATATGTCCATGCAAAGTTTATTTTTCTTTCATTGATAAATGCTAAGAAGTTTACCTTTTCTTTAGGATCAAGTGATGTTGCATGGTATATGATTTTGGGTGTTTCTAATATGCCAACATTTATAGGTCCAACTTCTTCAACTAGGAGTGTTGATTTCTCTTGATATTCAAAAATGCGGAGATTGAATCCTCCATCTTTGGGTGCCTCGGAGAGGTTTTCACCCTTAAATTTTTCCTTTATTTTTCTCTTTTAGGACCCGATAGAGCCACATCGTGGTTTTCCCTAGGGGATCTCATTTTTATTTTTACTTTGTCCTTTTCAATTTTTCAACTAGAGGACATAATCTCCCTAATGAGTCCAGTTTATGGTTCAATTTTGATAGAGTTTTCTATCCATTTACTACAATTGTCATAGACTTTGATGCTTGAATGTTGACCTTTTTATGATATTTCCTTAAAACCATAGACATCAGACATGAGCTTATTTTCATAACCTTTAAATGACATTGACATGCTATATGAACTATCTATGTTAATTTTACACGTGGATTAATGAATGTCACTTTGAGATAGTTACAAATATGCAGTTGTTGTGTGTACTAATATTTTCATGCAGATATAATTAGAGGCCTGCAATTGAGGAAGATTCTTCCAACTGGTCATT
Source organism: Sequoiadendron giganteum (assembly GCA_007115665.2). Classification (NCBI taxonomy): domain Eukaryota; kingdom Viridiplantae; phylum Streptophyta; class Pinopsida; order Cupressales; family Cupressaceae; genus Sequoiadendron; species Sequoiadendron giganteum. The sequence goes on from CM021106.1 coordinate 372,724,502, forward strand.
CGCCATATCGGTCAACAAGGTGGTCATCAGACTCTCGATGGTGGGAGATTCCTCGTTCAAATTGAAGTTGTAACCGCCTTGTAAATGGTCTTAATTTTCTATTCAACGAATATAGGAATTACTACTGTGTTAAGTTTGCGTTTAGGCAAACATGCTTGGCCAGATTTTGTGCATGCGTAACCGCCTCTCCACTTTTTATGCTTTCCCTAAAGTGGCATCTTCCAGATTTGATAGAGTTGACCGCATTGCTAGGTGATTAGTTAGTAGTTTCTTTTCTTATAAATAAGGCTCAAATGTTCCTCAAGAGGTTGCTTAATCTGATGATGTACTCACACTCTTAGTTTTTTAGTAATACAATCATGTTGCTCGATTGTACTCATGTTTTCCAATGAATGAAATGAAGTTATAAGTTCATGCATCTGAGTTTACCTTTGTTTTAGGGGATACTCATCCAAGGGGGCCCACTTGGTGAGTATTCCATCCCTTAGTTAGTTATTATTTTTTGTTCAGTAATTAGTTAAGAATCTGGCACGGTCTGTTCCTACAGCCACTAGAATTTCATTTTCTGACTGTCCCTACAGCCAAAGTAAACAGATTATGTTCCTGTTTGTTCACTTAGATTTTCATTTATGTCATGCATTTCAACTTAGTATAATTATTGTTTGATGCTCAACACTTATGTTAATTCCTTCCAAGAAATTTACTTTCAACATTATGTCTTTCTTAGTTGTAGGATGAATATGGCTACTTTGGATTCCTAGTGCACATACTATGCTGACCCATTTCAATTTTACGTCCCTAGGTTGAAAAGTTAAATGCACCTTCATGATGATCGAAATTGCTATTCAGGTTAGATTTCCAATCTCCAAATCATAGCTATAAGGGCTTAGTTGTTAAATCATTGTAGGAGGCCAACACTCCCCTCTAAAATATGCTTCTTATTCAAGTTTCATGACAAACCCTACTTTATGATCTCCTGATGGTATATTGGTTCAAAGTCCCATAAACTCTGCAATAGCTTCATTGTTCAAGAATTGATCCTAAATAGGCGTATAATGTTGTTGGTCCTAATCTATTAACTGTGGGTAGCAGAGGGGTAGGCTATCATCATTTTTTGTAAAGCTTATAGAATTTGTTGAAATGGTTAATATAGCTCTAGCATCATTCTCCCATTAGGTATCTAGGTCATCGTCACTAGAAGAAAGAGAATCCCATTCATACTTGTTAGAGTCTATTTCATAAGTATAGTCTTTAGGCATAGGTTTGCTAGGTCGGTTAGGGACTGTACCTATGCTAAAGCTTTCAAATAGGTCCTTGATTGGTAAATCATTGTTTATAAGATGGTAGGTATCCAATGTCTTAACATCATTAGAAGGAGCTCCTTTCTCAAAAGAGGCATATCCAGTGTTTGGAGTAACCACATATATCAAACCATAGCCTAGTACCATGTTCTTCTTTCTTTGTTCCACTATAATAGGTTCTCATCTGCCTTGTTTGTATCACCCAAGGCCACCTTTTCCAGTTTATTCCATTTTTTTAGCCATTTGATACCCCTTATTGCTAGGATCAATGGGAAAGGGTTGTATTTGTTCAAGTTCATCTTGTGCTTATTTATAGATCATTGACGAGAGGTCCTCTTTGAATATTTCCTCATCTTTCATATCTCCCCACTTGGTAAAGATCGTGGGTTTGACTACCATTGATAATGCTTGAACATGTTTGATCTCCTTTGGCCCTCCATAAACCTTTATTGTTGGGGGGAAGCATTTTGATGCAAAAGGCTTGATTGAAATGATACTTTCCCTTACCCTTGTCAGGAACTTGGATCTTGGTATGAGATTTAAGTACCTTTGTTGTGATGGTGTAGTGGAGGACAAAGCTAGAGATGTTGGGTCAATGTATGAAAAGGGGTTAAAAGATATATCATTGTTGGGTATTTGATGTATTTTTCTATACTTTTCCTCCAATTTAGCATAGTAATGGAAAGGTTCAGGGTCAAAATATATGGTAATTTCTTTATTTTCATGAGGAAAGTTTAGGCATTGATGGAATGTATTTGGTATTTCCTTCAAAGCATGGATCCATGGTTGACCTAAAAGAAGGTTGTATGGGAGCTCAAGGTCCAACACTTGATAAGTAGTTTCTATGATTATTGGTCCTATTTGTATAGGTAGCCTAATTGACCCTTATAAATTATGCTCCATGATGTCACAAGCTTTAATGGTGATGCTCTTATTTTTATCTATGCAATCATTGAACTATCCTATTTGTTTCACAAATTTTAAGATACAAATGTTCAAACTTGCACCATTATTTATGAGTACCCTCTTGACTTTATGTTTGTGGATACCTAGCTCTAAATAAAGAGCTTGATTATGAAATGATCTTTCCAGAAGGTCTTTCTCATAAAATACTAAATGGTGAGTGCACGTGATATTGCCAATCATGGATTGAAACTGATTAGGATCAAGGGTGTTTGGGACTGATGTTTCTTCAAGGACTTTCTCCAATATCTCTTTATGTGTTGGTGACAGTTTTAATAGCTCAAGGATGGAGACTAGGGTGGGAGTTTTCTTAAGTTGGTCCATAATGCTATAATCAATTGATGGCTTACTGGTGGCCTTTAATGGGTGTGGTGCTCCTTTGATCGTTACTCTTCCCCTTTGGGTAGTCACACTGCATTCAAGATCTCTACCCCTTATGGTTAATGTATGAATGGTATGATCATCACAAGAGATATGTCCTAGAACAGTATCCTCACCATATGAGAAGGCAACCTTATAATAATCTTGTTCTTTACCTTTGTTGTTTCCTCTAGAATGGTCGAGGATTAGATCCTTAAAAATCTTTAGGTCTTTATTTCTAGGTTGACGTTCTATGTCGACCTCTCCCTTTTGGATTAGATCTTGCATAATGTTCTTTTGTCTCATGCAGTTATTGGTGGTATGTCCCTTGATTTTATGAAATTCACATTTGTTAGTCTTGTTGTACCAAGGGGGTTTGAAGTTAGGTTCCTCATAATTTGGTTTGTCATTAATCATGATGAGGTTCTTCTAGAATAGTTTGTGCATAATAACCTCAAGGGTTTCTCCCAAAGGAGTAAATTTCCTTCATGGTTGGTCATATTGTCAAGGTGCTCTCCTTTCATTATCTTGTCCTTAATGTTGGTTGTTTTGTGGATAACTAAGTTGATTGTTCTATTGGTGATTGGGTTGGTTGTTTTATTGGTAAACTTTCTATGTTGTTTGGACTTGATTTTATGGCATATTGTGAGCTTACACATTGTGTACAACCTTTGCATCAACTACTCCATTATTGGTTACATTCTTAATTTTTTCCCATATCTTGGGTTTGTTATTTGAAGTAAAAGGTTGATATTTTGGGTTGTAAAGTTTAATGGTTCCTCTTGCAAAAAGGGCTCTTTCGATAAGTATACCCTTTTCAATGGTTTCCTCAAAATTGCTTGGGCACAATATTGTGAGGTTGTAATTGATATCTAGATGCACGTTGGAATTGAATACATCGACAAGTTGTTTCTCTGGAATGAGCCACTTGATTTTGCTTGCTTTGTGTCTCCATCATTGTAGGTATGAGGCAAATGGTTCACCTTGACTTTGTTTGATTTTGTAAAGGTCTATCATTTTAATGTTCTATTCTATGTTATACGAGAAATGGTTGACAAACTTATCTGACAACTCATCAAACGTTCTAATATTCGGAGGTAAATGTGAGAATCAGTCTATAGTGGGCCCACTGATACTACGTAGAAAAATTCTCATCAAGTAGTGTCATTTCATTGTAATTCCATGCAAGATACAAAAAACTCATGTACGTGCTCAATTGGATCTCCCTTCCCCCTGTACTTGTCAAATTTTGGTATTTTGAAGCCTTTGGGGAAAGGTACCATGGATATGTTTTGATCAAATGGATATGGAAAAATGACTTGGAGAGTATAAATCTTCTTAGGTTTTCCAATTTGTATATCTGATATCCTTTGATTGAGTGTTTGGAGTTGAACATTTATGTCATTGTTTGGTGTTCTTGTTTGAGGATTTTGGGTATTGTAAAGTTGTTTGTCCCATGGCATTCATTTGGTCATATACTGGATATTGTGTGTTTATGGGACCTTGAGGACCATGTTGTGTATAATTCATGTTGGTTCCTTGTTGTGCATAGGGTAGGTTAGGTCTTTTTTGTGTACCATTGAGGGTTTACATATATATACGTACATATAGATGCATGTATATGTATAATTACATAGTAACATGTATACATATATCTATATATATACACACACACACACACATATATATATATATATATATCTATATACACGTACATATATGTATGTATACATATTAATATATATGCACATAAATTTATATATGTATACATTTATCTGTGTAATTATATTATACATACATATAAATATATATTTGTATGTATATGCATGTATACATATAATTACACAAATATATGTATATATATCTATACAGATACGTATATATATGTGTGTATATATACATATATATATATATATATTTATATGTATACATGTATATATGTAAAGATATATTTGTATATGTGAACATATAAAAGTACAATGAAAAATCCAAGCTATGAAGTAAAGAATATATGATACAAAGTATTGAGATTTCAACACAAGTAAAACATTTAACAATAGTTAGTAACATATTTTACATTAAATGAATACTACTCTATTGTATTGGACAACCAAAGGATACACACACATGAGATAAATAACTCATAACTACCTAGGATGATGTGAAGTCTAGATAAGATAAATATGACTTGTCTAGATAAGACAACTAAGACTTCTAGAAGGAATATTTTATCCTAAGTAAACTTAACAAGTGAACAAGTCCCTAGTAAAGGAATTAACTAGGTAAAAGACTTATTCACACCAAGAACATGGTCAGCAGCTAACTCTTGAACACCCACATGCGGTTCCAAGCCCGCTTCAGTATTATGAACAATAGGTTCAAAACTTGAATTATCACTTGTCTGGTCTGCATTTTTAGAAATAACATCTTCGTTGATTTTGACTATTGGCTCTTCCTCAACAACATCTAGAACATTAAACCTCATTCCATGAGGTACTCTAATTAAGCACCTCCCACTCGATCTTGTCCTCTTCTACCCTCATGCCATGATTATCATTGAACTTGTAAATTGTAAGCCAAAAAATGTCAGATAAAAAATGATGAAATCAGTAAAAACAAGTAATAATCATTATTCAAACAACCACGAAACCCTTCAGGGGTCCACAAAAATGATGAATAAAAAGATCCAGGAGTAACATTGTTTGCATTTTGAAAGGAGAATGATGTGTGTCATTACCTCACACCATGGAGAGTAGATAGTAAAAAACCATCGAGGGTTTACATATATATACGTACATATAGATGTATGTATATGTATATGTATAGATATATGTATACATGTATCTGTGTAATTACACAATAACATGTATACATATATCTATACATATACATATATATATATATCTATATATACATACATATATGTATGTATACATATTAATATATGCATAAAAATTTATACATGTATACATTTATCTATGTAATTATATGTATACATACATATACATATATATATATATATATTTGTATGTATACATATAATTACATAGATATATGTATGCATATATCTATACATATACGTATATATATATGTGTGTGTGTATATATGTATTTATATGTATACATGTATATATGTAAAGATATATATGTATATGTGAACATACAAAAGTATAATGAAAAATGTAAGCTGTGAAGTAAATAATATATGATACAAAGTATTGATATTTCAACACAGGTAAAACATTTAACAATAATTAGTAACACATTTTACATTAAATGAATGCTACTTTGTTGTACTAGACAACCAAAGGATACACACACATATATTGATTTGCTGAATGAACAAGAGACACGGAATATAAAGGAGCCTTTTATGAAATAAATGACAAATATATGTATGGTGGCCTGTTGTATGTGCAATGGAAAGTAGAAAATTAGTAACACATTTTATAGTAAACAAATGCTAGTTTGTTGTATTGGACAACCAAATGATAGAAATTTAAACAAAGGTAAAATGAATACAGACTTGAGTTTTTAGATATATGCCCAAAAAAATAAGCAAGGGTTTAATGACAATAATTCCTTAGTCACACGAAAAAAAACATGGGTTTTTAGATATATGCCGAAAAAACCAAGCAAGGGTTTCATGAGAATAATTCCTTAATCACACCAAAGAAGACAATGACATTCAAATGTATGTATGAATATATTTATATAGTTATATATGTGTGTGTATGTATGTATATATGTATTTATATGTATGTATCTGCACGTATGTATATATATATATATATATCTGTGTATATTGTTTAAGTACATATATAATACACATATACACACATATATAATAATATAAATATATATAAATGTATATATATATATGTATATACACATATGATGAAAATGCCAGCTGATGTGTACACTTATATTCAATATAAAGGAGTCTAATGAATGATACAACATGCTTATATTGAATTGTTGAATGAACAAGAGACACATAATATAAAGTAGTCATTTATGAGATAAACAAAAACAGTAAATGAACAAATAGTATATATATATATAACATACACGTATATACATATATAATGAAAATGCAAGTTGATGTGTACACTTATTTTGAATATAAAGGAATCTAACGGATGATTCAACGTGATTTTATCGATTTGTAGAATGAAAATGAGACACAAAATATAAAGGAGCCTTTTATGAAATAAATGAAAAATATAAACTGTACAAAATAACCAAAAATAGTAAATAACCACACAAATTATTGAATTTGTAAATGGGGTTTGTAAGGAAAAACCTGTTACCAAAAAAGGCCCTCATTTACTTATAACATATAAAAAGACACTACATAAATATAACTGTTAAATGCATAGTTCATGAAAATAACTATAAGTAGAATGTAGAATGTACCAACCTAAATAACCGAGGATATTGGAGGAATGCGCAAAGGATGCATGTCGATGCTCTGTATTTTGTAGAGAATAATTCTTCACATATGCAATTGTGAATGTCGTCGGTTGTTTTCCCCCTCTTATTTAGGAATTTGAATCTGACAATTGAATGCATTCATTTGGTTGTTGCATTTCAAATTTGAATTTGTTCGATCATTTGAATTTGTAGCTGCCAGTTGTGTAGGATTTTAAAGGTGAATTGACTGAATTTTGTATTATATTTGGATTTGATGTTTATTTAGGGAGCCTTACACCAGTATTTAATTGTGCAGGTACCTACAGGGAATGAAGTTAATACATGTAGTTGCCAGGGAGAGTGTGGAAGAATGTGCATACCACATCCCATAGAGTTTATAGGAGATTTTGATTATATCATGTAAAGCACCATTAAGTGTGCATGAGTATTTATTAATATAATATGTATTGAGGGTGGTACCTTTTGAAAGTGGGGGTATTTGTAATAATAAAAGTTTTAAATAAATTGTAAATGAGATTTTTTGTGTGCAAGGAGACTTGAATTATAAATAAAAATGCATGTGTAGTTGACTACCTACACTGGTTAGTTACACATTGTGTTATGAGCAGTCATTGGTGTTTTTGTAATTTTTTAATTGATAAAATAAAGTTTTTTAATGGGTCAAAGTGATTTTTTTTTGGGAAGGTTAAGTGAGCATGGAGTGAGCGATAACTGGATGGGGGCCAGTAACTGGGACATCTCCCCTACGACAAACCAATGTAATAAAAAAATTGACCAATTATATTGTTTTGGATTTCCACATCACCAATTACTTGCTTGCATTCCAACTAAAGGATCATCACTTTAAATGAATAAAATAAGCCTTAATCTAATTAATAAATTTTGTGTCATATTTTTAAATATCTACCATACTTAACAAAAATGTGTTTGCATTCATACATATAACTTATCATACATTATTAATTCAAGTATTTGATTCAATGGTCAAATTTTATGATCAAAACTAGTCTATTTAGTTGTTTTGAAGTTCACATCTTAAGATAATCCTTAGTCAAGAGAAGTGAGATATTTTATCATCACAATAGGATCAACAAAAGGAAGGTTAAATTATAGCTACATAAGTTTTTCAAAATATTTCTACACTATTATATGGATTTGAAAACATCATGTCATTAATTATAGTTTATTCATTTAATTTATACTTAGATATATAATTCTTGAGTTTATGCACATTTTAAAATTGTTATCAATATACCAATGATAGGATCAACAATATAATAACCATTGATGATAACCCCAAAAAATTGCATCATAAGATGTCTAGTGATTTACCTATTGTAATCATTCAAATTTCAGTTATTATATAATAGTAAGAGTAACTAGAATAGAAGTATTTGCATTAATTTTTTACCTCGAGAAGGAACCAAAATATCCTCTTGTATCTAAAATACATCATTGTTAGTAATTTAAAAACATGATTTAGGAGGATAAGCATACACTTATCCTTGTTTAGGGTTATTACAAAAGTATTGTTATATTGGTAATCATTACTAATAGATATTGGATGTCAATTTCAAATATCTATTGTAAAATTGCTTAAATAATTTGTATTCATAAGATTCTAGGAATATGGATTTACTAATATAATAAATCCATGACCAAATTCTAATACATTCATAGGATATGGATAAATTTAATAGAAGAAAATATTTATTGCTCTCTTTCCCGTTGGTTAATCCGTCATCTTGGCCTCCCTTGGTGGGTTCCATTGATAGCCTCAAGAGTCAATTATCTAGAATTAGTAGCAAAGCATTATAATAAATTCTTCTTGAAATTTGAAGGTCACTACCACATACCAAAATCACTTATTAGGAAAATGGTAGAATTCCTTGTTTAATAGAAAATGACTCAAAATAATTTTAAATAAATACTAATGATTTTGGATTTAACATGAAAAGAAGGTTCAAGATTACTCTTGAAGTCCCATCAATATGAAAATTAATTTATTCATTTGACTTGAGAAACCATTTTTATAATGATTGCGCTCTACTTAAATCTTAGTATTCTTGAGTAATAAAGTACAACCTAGACTTTTATAAACTAATGTTCAAGGATATTTACTTGTGAGGATGCAAAATATTGAGTTTAAAATTATAACATTTGTAATATCTAAAGGTGATATTAGTCACATCTAATTTTATTACATGATAGTTTTATTTATCATTTTTTTTTTTAAAATTCAAGATAATAATCTTTATTGTTTTATAAAAAAATATTTTTATTATATATACGATATGTTTCAAAAAAAACACCAATTCTAATTGTTTATAATTGTCAAATGTTGAGATTTTATTCCACAATGCTTAAAGGGTCTTCAAGATTAATATTATATTAATTCAAATGAAATATATTTTAACTAGTCAAATAATCCAAAAAATTAATACTTTAACTAATTATACACTTTGTATTTATTTATGAGAAAAATTCACCTTCAACTAAACCTCACATCTTTCCCTATAAATTATAAAATAAAACATATAAAATAATTAAAATTACTTTTCAATATCAATGAAGATAATCTCTCAAATTTAATATGAAATAAAGAAATTAATGAGATAAAAGCAATAAATGGAAAATGAAATAAATTATTTTTTAAAAACCTATATATATATATTTAGAACACCTATATATAAAGAATAAGAAAATAAAAATATTTTTTAAAAACCTATATATATTTAGAACCCTATATATAAAGAATAAGAAAATAAAAATATTTTTCTATGATTAACAAGATTAGTCTATTATCCATGGTTCGATCTACAAATTAAACATTAACTACATTAAAATCAATGTAGTTTTTTTTATGCTCATGAAAGGATTTCAAAGATCCTTAATAATGTTCCAAAACTAGTATGATGCCCCCCACATTTCAATAAAATTAATCATTACTCTTGAAATTCAAAATAATCATCTTTTCTCCAACTCAATAATTCTTGAATCTCATTGAAATTAGCATGGGCACTTTTGAGATATTTTTCCACTTGTGCATTATGAAATGTGGATATATGGGAGACAAATTCTAGATAAGTTTCAGATAAGTTTTGTCATTTCAAGATTATTATTGTGTCATAATTGATGCCATTTTTTATTTCAAGATTATGGATATGTTCTAATTTATGCATTATATTCATATTATTTTTACATTAGATGTGCATCAAATATGTTAAGAAGTTTACCTTTTTTTTTCATTATATTTTTAATGAAAGAGTTATATAACTTACATCATAACACATTTTAAATTTGATTGTTTATTTATTTTGCATATTTATTCACATTGTAGTTTAAATTATGGAAAAAAACATATAGCCAAACTTCAGAGAAAGAAAATTCTCATCCAATAAAAGCTAAACTAATTTTTGTATAGAAAAAATCAAGGAGGCATAAGGTTAAACGGAGATAAGGGTGTAGAGAAATAAAATACAAATGAGGTGATGTGTCAAAAACTAGTGATAAATCAAATCTCCCTTCAATATTCAACCATCTATTAATTCCAAACATAATGACTTTAAATGAATTTATCTAAATTACTTCCAATAGAAGAACATGAGCAAGTAGACATAAATTATTATGGTTGAGGTTGCTTCAACTAGCTTCCACTTAAGGAATATGACTAAGACACCATTAAACCTAAAACTAACATATAGGATACTCTCCAAGTTGAGATATGATAAATAAAGCTAAAACAATATTATTGGCAAGCATGAAATTAGAGACCCAACGTGTATAGCTATCAAGGAGATATAAAATTATGAGAGAACTAGATGGTTCTCGATGATGGAAATTAAGAAGCATCCAACCACAACATAGCCAAGTAAATATATAAAGGACATAGTTGATTTTTCAACTAAAGGAGTTGGGTATAGAAGTTAATAATCATATTTCTATAAGTTATCAAATCTCATTTTGAACATTAGGAAAATAGTTTCTACTTTTGTGGAGCCTACTACTATGACATATACCAAACAAAATCATATTGACATATTAGTGTGGATGCAATGCATTCAATAGACTTATACCAAGAAACTTATTTTTAGTATGTTAAAAACACCTATAAGCATTTGCTATCAAAACCTAGGGTCTCAATATTTTGTTAACTTTTGAGGTATATTTTGAGATACTAGAGGACCTCTCTTAATAACAAATTGCAAAAAATGGAATTTATTTTTGAAAATCTCTTAGGAAAGGTATATTGAGGACAAGACAATGGTTTCTAGGTTGTAAGAGGATGTTGGCAAGAATGGAACTACAAAAAAAATGGGAGAATCCATAGTTTCCATAGGACTCAAAAATTATACTACAATAGCATACAACAAGGTGATGTACCTCTTAATAGTTGATAAAGTACAAATTTGAACAAAATAACACATCCATACATCAATATAAGTTGTATTAGTATCTAACTATACTACAAAGAGATATGGAGAGAAGAAAAAGGAGATGTAGCTGATTGAGTGTATTGTAAAGAAGAAATCATGGCAATATGATTAAATCAATACAAAAAAAGAAACTAAAACTTCAATTTCATTCCTCTATAGCTATGAGAATAATTTGGAGTGGTACAATAATTACAAAGATAAATTAATTGGTAGGAACAAGAGAAGAAATAGCTAAGGGATCAAGCAGTTAAGGATAATGAGGGGGGAAGTTAGATTAAGTATCAAAGAAATATAAGGGAATAATTGGATAATAAGTAGATGAATTACATAACACTTTCAATGATGTTTCCACTCTATATTAGTATAATATAAATTGGCCACATATTACCATGCAACAAAATATCCAAATAGACAAATATGGAGACCCAACTTGTATAGCTATCGAGGAGATATAACATAACCAACTAAATATATAAATGGCATAGTTGAGTGTTCAACTAAAGGAGTTGGGTATAGAAGTTAATAATCATATTTATATACTATCAAATCTCATTTTGAACATTAGGCAAATAGTTTCTACTTTTGTGGATCCTAATAACTAATCTGACATCTACCAAACAATCTTATATTGACATATTAGTGTGGGTGCAATGCATTCAATAGACTTATGTACTAGGAAACATATTATGAGTATGTTAAGAACACCTTTAAGCATTTTCTATCAAAACATAGGGTCTCAATATTTTGTTAACCTTTGAGATATATTTTGAGATACTAGAGGACCTCTCTTAATGAAAAAAATTACAAATAATGGAATTTATTTTTGAAAAACTCTAAGGAAAGTTATATTGAGGATAAGACAATGTTTAGGTCATAGGAGGATATCGGAAAGCATGGAAATACAAGCAAAATGGGAAAATCCATAGTTACCATAAGACTCAAAAATTATACTACATTAGCATACAACAAGGTGAGGTACCTCTTAATAGTTGACAAAGAACAAATTTGAATAAAAAGACACATCCCTATGTCACTATAAGTTATATTAGTATCCAAATATACTAAAAAAGAGATATGGAGAGAAGGAAATGAGATGTAGATGATTGAATGTGTTGTAAAGATAAAAGATATATCACCCAAACAAATATGATGGATATATCTATGATTGTGGTATGAGTGTACATTGTATTTAATAAGTATTTTGTATGAAAATATTATGATGTGTGAATATGTATAATCTTTCTTTTGTTTGTATGTTTATATGCCACAACTATTATAGTTTCCTTCATATTGTATCACCCTAAGGCTAAATTTTGGCATAATTTATCCAAACCTTGGGTTTGTATTTATTGTCAACAAGCACTTACATTCTTCAAGAGTCAAAAATATTTATAAATTAGGAAAACCCTATACTTATACATTTCCAAAAGAGAAAGGCAATCTTAACCATTACTCAAATAGGGTAATTCAGTGGATCAAAATATCTATTATTGTGGTATGAGTGTACATTGTATTTAATAAGTATTTTATATGAAAATATTATGATGTGTGAATATGTATAATCTTTCTTTTGTTTGTATGTTTATATGCCACAACTATTCTAGTTTTCTTCATATTGTATCACCCTAAGGCTAAATTTTGGCATAATTTATCCAAACCTTGGGTTTGTATTTATTGTCAACAAGCACTTACATTCTTCAAGAGCCAAAAATATTTATAAATTAGGAAAACCCTATACTTATACATTTCCAAAAGAGAAAGGCAATATTAACCATTACTCAAATAGGGTAATTCAGTGGATCCCTGTAATTGCTACAATTGCTTCCTTTGTAATCCCATAGGGTTTGTCAAAGATTGCTTGATCACCTTGAATTTTTCGTAGGACAAATTGAATAGTGTCTATATCCAAAAAGTATCGGAATTCACTCCAAATGTCTAAACCCTTGTGCCCTAGACTCTTGACCTTCTGTATTTTCTCAACTAAAAGCAAACCTTCAAATTTTTGAATCTTTTCATGTTTATATTCATCGATCTGTGACTTATTTAATTTTTGCAATTCATCATTGTATGGATCAAATACCACCATTGCCTTTGACTCCATTGTTTTAGCTTTTTTCTCCATACAATCACTTTACCAATAACCCTAACTTCTTGTCTCTCGGCTGCACTTTTCTCCTTAGCTTGCAAAAAAAGGAATGACCATTCAACTTCCTTCTTTAAATTGTCACTTTTAGGGTTTCATCACAAAAGGTAATTTATCGCTTATGAAATCATCAGTACTTTACTCTGACAGTGCCTTCCCCTCAGCTGAGGTTATCAGATCAAATTTTGGATGACAAATGCTTTATGCTAGAACCTAGTACAACAGACTCATTTCCACAAAATTTTCCTCCAAGCCATGATGCCTTTCTTGGATTCATCTAATTTTTCCCTAAGTTTGCATTTATTTCTCTTCAATCTTTAAGATACACTGTAAACCAATATAAGTTCCACAATTTTCTTGATTTACATCTTTTCTACCAAAATTTTCTCCAATGCCTTCAAAATAGAGACTCACATCACATATCCTTGTGTCATCACCTGACACCACATATATCAGGCACTTGTTAGATTTTTCTATGACTGCTCCCCCTAAAACCACTATTGGGTTTAGTCCTTGTAAGAGGTATTTGCACCGAATGCAGAAACAAAGTCATTTGATTCATCCTTGTTCTCAAGTTCTTCCTTCTTCCTCCAAATTTTTTCCATCTCCTTCCTTATTTCTTCGAAATCTACCTTGTTCATAGGCTTCACTTCCTATTCTAGATCGGTTTTCTTCCCAACTTTGCTTCTACAGAATTTTGAGATATATCCTAGTTTATGGAAAATGTAGCACATAACATATCCTAAATCAAATAGATTTGCATTTTTCCTTGACCTGTACTGATTAGCCTTGTGTCCAAAGATATTGCATGTGTAACAGTAGCCTTGAAAATATTGAATCCTTCTACTAGTATTAAATCTGTTCATCATCATTTGGCTTCTACATTTGGTAGCTCTATGTCCAAACTTGTTACAAATATAACATTGTCCAACAAATAATCTAACATTCTGACTTATTCTATTCTGGTTCATTATACTTCTACATTATTTTTCTCTATGTTCAAATTTAGTACATGAGAAACAAAAATCATTAAAAGATGGGTACCTTTGAGCATTAAGTTGTCAGATAGGAATCCTTCTGGTATTTTTCCTTCGATTCTTGTGTTGATAAGTATTGCCTTGGAATTTCATTTGATTTTCCACTTTGTTGAAAATTGGTTTAGTCTTTGAGCTTTGCCCTTCTTCAAGTCCTAGACCACCTTTATCCTTTGCAAGTTTTTGAGATGAAATCAAATCATCAAGAATTATAGAATTTGTCTTGAAACTTTCTTCATGAGCTTTCACTTTTTCTAGATCTATTCTTAGGGTTACTACTTCTTCTTCAAGCTTATCACATTTTTCTATTTTCTAATTGATAATCTCTTTCAGGCATCCTTCATCTATCTTACTTTGTTCAATTACCAGTTTTATATTCTCTTCCACCTTTTTGCTTTCTTCAAGTTTTATTCTTAGATTCTCAACAGTCTCTTTTGCTTCCTTTAGTTCTATATCAACATGATTTTGCACCCCTAACACAAATTCCCTTTTTCCCCCTTAACACTTTAGAAAACCAAATTCAGAGGCTTAATTCCACACAAGCTCATTGCTCGCATCACACTTGGCGCCTACTTTGTGTGTTAGTGGGGGTGTTTTTTTTTGGGATGCTCGTGCGATGCGTGAACTTCTGCGCAATGCGCTTACCTCCCTGGTAGATTCCCACATCTGGAGCCTACAGAGGCATTACCATTCCCATTGGGAGTCGACTTGTAATTCCCTCTTCAGCCGACCGACCCGAATATGGTCGTTTCTTCATATTCCTTCTTCATAATCATTCATTCTCATTCCATTTTGATGGCTAGATCTCTTCACATCCTCTACAATCTCTTCACAAGCTCCAAGCAGCTTCACCACAATCTCTTCACAAGATCCAAGCAGATTCTTCACCCATCCACAAGCTTTGTAGCAACACTTTACACTCCATAGCAACAACATCAACACTCCATCACTTCAGTAGAGAAAGTGTGGAATGAAACACCACGGCAGCAGAGGCTTGAGTTCCTCTCATTTTCTCCCCTGGTAGCCTTGAGCACTTTGGGTGGAGGTGGTAAGCTTTCACTCCTCTCCTCTATTACTTGGTTGAGTAGCATAACACTGTTTTGTAGTGCTTTTTTGTTTACTTCATTTCCTACTTTTATATCTATCTTCTTGGTTGTCCATGGAGGTGGGAACACCAAAACGGGGGTTTAACTGAGGCAAACCCCTATACAGCCCCAACACTTTCTCTCTCTCTCTCTCTTGTGTGCAAGTATTGAATACGTTCACGAGTTGGAGGCTTCATCAATTGCACAGTTGTAAGTATTTCTTTTCCCTTCTCCTCATCTTTGTCATTTCTATTTCTCTATTTCAGTTCTATTACATTATGTTTCTTTATTACTTTCTAGAAGTTCTTAGTAATCGGATCACTAGTAGAAACTTATCTTTTTTCTGTGATAAACCCACTTTCTTGTCCATACGAGATGCCAGCATGCCACGCTATTGTCTACATTCTACGCTAACATCCTTGGGCCGAGAGCTTGTCGGTTTTCCCAGAGAATCTCTATGAGCTGCTCTTTCTAGTTCTAGAACTCTCGTCAATGTCCTTTGAGGTAGTTTAGGGTAGTTCACCCCGTGAGGCTCTCTGATTGAAGAGAACTCGTGAGTAGCGAATCCCCCTTCTCTAAATTTTGGTGAACCCAACATGAAGAACAGTGTTCTTCGAAAAAATAGGAATTTATTTACCCCTACTTGGCGAGGTCATAACTTTTGACTTGGTGCTCCGATTTCAAAACCATTTTCACCATTGGAAAGGTCTTCTAGAGAACTAGTTCATTCCCTCAAATACAAGTGCCTTCAACAATCAAATTTTAGGGACCAACACAAGTTTCGACCTCAAATTCCGCTCTGAAGACCTCTGAAAATGAAAATTACTATAACATAGAAAATACTGAAAAAATCATAATGAATTTAATATCTTCTTTTATTAGTTCTATATCTAATTTTGTTCAAAATGTTAATGATTTTCCATTTCATGCATGTGATAGTGACTTGGCTTTTCCCATGTCACTTTGGATCTTTTGACCCTTCTCATGAGAGTCCTCTTTCTTCAGAGGATGTCTTGTTGCTAGAAGGTGAAATCATTGATACCTTTCTTAACATTACTCTACCTTCTATTCATTCTGATGCACTCTCCTCCGGAGATGATGCATTCATGAATGATGAATCTCTCTTTCATTCCAATGCACTCTCTTCTAGGGACATTGCTTTTATGGATGATGAATTTCTTATCTATTCTAATGCACTCTCCTCTAGAGATGATGCATTAGTGCATGTTGAATCTCCTTCCACATTTGATCCTATTTGGGTCGATGTTGAGAACATGTCCTTGAATAATCATTCTACTAGTTGTGATGATTATGTAAATGTAATCTATGTCTCTGCAACCCCTCAAAGGCCTAGGAGACCAGTCATTTACGTGACTCCAGCTAGTCCTTCTCCTAAAAGGGTTTGTTCTATTGGTGGTGTTCCATTTGATAGTGATTCCCTTGATCCTTCTATGGCTCCCTCTTATCGAGCAGTAGCCCGTACCTATGACACTAGAATTAATAAACAACTAAGCCTTCCTCAAGCACCTGAACCTATGACTAAAGCACTCGATGATTATGATCTTGTTGAGAAACCTCAAGTTACTCTGGCTAAGATCTCACTGTGGGACTTGCTTCTATTTGCTATGATTTATGAAGGTATGCTTTAGGAAGCCTTACAAAATATCCTCTTGCCTTCTTCCTCTAGGCCGATAGATGTTGATGCGTTGATAGCATATATTCATGTGGATTCTTCGAATATTACATTCTATCTACAGAACTCCCACCTTCGGAAGTACAGAAGTAAGAGGACCCTCTAATGATTAAAGTTAATATTAATAAGATTGGCATTGGACATAATCTCATTGATGTTGGTTCGACACTCAATGTATGTAGCATTGATCTACTACCTAAGATTAATATTGAACCTTCTTCTATTAATGCTTCTTCTATTGACATTTGTGGTTTCAATAATGTTAGGAGACAAGCTCTAGGTACAATAGTATTTCCTTTACAGCTTGGACCTATTACCATACCTACCCTTGTATATGTTATGTTAGAGAAGTTACCCTATAACCTCCATCTTGGTAGATAGTGCATTCATGTTATGGTTGTAATCCAATCTACCTTGCATAAATCAATTAAGTTCATTTGTAATAATCGAGTGGTCATAGTTAAGGCCGATCTTGATGCTATGCACTTGTGTGAGATGACAACTATTGGTCAGGCTTTGGCTGTGCCTACCCTTATTCCTTTAGTATCTTCTAATGTGTCAATGTTTACTCTAGCAGTATCTACTATAAAGGATACTCTTGAGATAGATGTCCCTAAGGAAGATCCTTCTGAAGAGAGAAATACTAAGTCTGTTCCTTCTACCTCTTCACAAAGGAATGCATGTCCTAGTGATTATTGGGGTCCTTCAGACTTTACAAATTCCTTTGTTCAGGAATATAAAGTTGACCCGATCTGCTTAGACCTTTTGGAAACATCATTCACACCCGCTATCAAAGATGATTATTCTTTTGTATCGTGGGATAATGTGAATGCGAACTGTAATATTCTTAGTGTTGATCCTCCTTCTGAGGAAGATGATTATACTTCTACTAAGGAGGATAATGTTGACAGTCCTATCAAGAAGGATGATGATGATCCTGTAGAAGAGTATGTTCCCCCTTGTTGGAATAATGCTCTCTATGAAGATCCTCCTTCTTTTCATGAGTTGCAAACACATTATGGCCCCGACTTTAGGCTTGTATCTAAGTATGGCTATGAGCGTAAAGGTTGTGGGCATAATGAACAAGGAATCAATGTCCTTATAGAATTTGTGCCCCGTAAGCGTAACTTAGGGCTTGGTTGTTCGAATGAACAATATGAATGGAAACCATGGTTGAATGTTGACATGATTTCCACTCAACCTCATTCTCGTAGATTGCTCTATTCTCCTTTCTCTTCTATCTTCGTATCCTCTTCTTTTGAGCAGTCAAACTTTTCTCCATGAGAGAAAGGGTTGCTTCCTTCTCCTCATTCCTTGTCTAAACAAGAGCATATTTTGTTGCGACTTCTAAAATCCTGCTTAATCACTCTTCCCCCTCCTACACGAAATAAATCTCATAAACATTTTTGTTGCGCATACCATCGAGTGCTTGGTCATTCCACTAGTGAATGTAAGCCCTTGAAGGATAAAATACATTAACTTCATGACTTGGGTGCTTGCTGACACACCTGCCTTTTCTTAACATGACAAGTGATATCGAGTTATACCTCTATCCTTCATGCTTGAATTATCTTGCATGGTTCTCCTCTCGTCTATGTTGGGGGCAGTGATAACTCATTTTAGAGATGTGTGTCCTTCTTAAGGCCCCTCCCTCTCTCTCTATGTCTTTCAAGCGAAGTGTCCCTTGAGTGGACCCTCTTCCTTTTGAAGGGTTCTTGAGGGACCTCTTTAAAATATTTTCTCTCAAACAAATTCTATGGCATCTAGCTTAGGGGTAGCCCGACTAGACCTACTTCCTATCTTTGCGTCTAGCTCAGGGGCAGCCTGTCTAGACCTATTTCACATATTTGCATCTAGCTTAGGGACAACCCAACTAGAATTCATTTTTTAAACAACGCGTTCCTTGAGTGGACCCCTCTTCCTTTTGAAGGGTTTCTGAGGGACCCCTTTGAAATCCTTACAACTTAGCGATGGTCTGCGTGATTGTCCGTTCACTAGCCTGCGCGACCGCTTCCTAATGTGTTTTATCTGTGGGTAAACATGTCACCATCTCTAACTCTATGAAGTCCCCTTTTCTCAGTCTCCTTCATGTGAGAGTTCTTGGAGGATACCTTCCTTGTAGGTCTGCAGGTTTGTAAGGCACTTCCTTGGTTTCCTTCATGTGAGAGTTCTTGGAGGATACCTTCCTTGCAGGTCTGTAAAGCGCTTTCTTGGTTTCCTTCATGTGAGAGTTCTTGGAGGATAGCTTCCTTGCAGGTCTGTGGATCTGTAAGGCACTTTCTTAGTTTCCTTCATGTGAGAATTCTTCAAGGATACTTTCCTTGCAGGTCTGCGGGTCTGTAAGGCACTTTCTTGATTTCCTTCATGTGAGATTTTCTTGGAGGATACCTTCCTTGAAGGTATGCGGGTCTGTGAGGCACTTTCTTGGTTTCCTTCATGTGAGATTTCATGGAGGATACCTTCCTTGTAGGTCTATGGGTTTGTAAGGTGCTTTCTTTCTTCAACTTCATAGTTTCACGGAGTTATGAAGTCCTTTTCTTGTCCTACACTTCTGAATTCGCCAGACCATGCTCTGCTTCCTCGTCGATTTAGGTATACATTTCTTACTGTACTAATATACTTTATCAAAGCACTCATCAATATTTATGCTCGCTAAAGTGGGGGAAAAATGTATCAACATGAATTTTCACCCCTAACACAAATTCCCTTTGCCCCTTAACACTTTAGAAAACCAAATTTAGAGGCTTAATTCCACACAACCTCATTTCTTGCATCACACTTGGCACCTACTTTGTGTGTTGGTGGGGGAATTTATGTCTAGGATTCCCATGCAACACGTGGATGTCTGTGCAGTGTGCTTGCTTCCCTAGAAGATTCTTGTATCTGGAGCCTGTAGAGGCATTACCATTCCCATTGGGAGTCAACTTGTAACGCCCTCTTCGGCCGACCGACCCGAATATGACCTCTTCTTCATCTTCCTTCTTCATATCCACTCATTCTCATTCCATTTTAATGGTTTTAACTCTTCACATCCTCTACAATATCTTCACAAGCTCGAAGCAGCTTTGTCACAATCTCTTCACAAGCTCCAAACAGATTCTTCACCCATCCACAAGCTTTGTAGCAACACTTTACACTCCATAGCAGCAACATCAACACTCCATCACTTTAGTAGAGCAAGTGTGAAACAAAACACCATAGTAGTAGAGGCTTGAGTTCCTCTCATTTTCTCCCCCACTAGCCTTGAGTGCTTTGGGCAGAGGTGGTAAGCCTTCACTCCTCTCCTCTATTACTTGGTTGAGTATCATAACACTATTTTGTAGTACTTTTGTGTTTACTTCATTTCCCAATTTTCTATCTATCTTCTTGATTGTTCATGGAGGTGGGAACACCAAAATGAGGGTTTGACTGAGGAAAACCCCTATACAACCCCAACACTTTCTCTCTCTCTCTTGTGTGCAGATGTTGAAAACGTTCACAAGCTAGAGGCTTTATCAATTCCACAGTTGTAAGTATTTATTTTCCCTTCTTCTCCTCATCTTTGTAATTTCTATTTCTCTATTTTAGTTCTATTGCATTCTATTTCTTTATCACTTTCTATAAGTTCTCAGTAATCAAATCGCTAGTAGACACTTAGCTATTTTATGTGATAAACCTGCTTTCTGGTCCGTACAAGATGCTAGCGCATCGCGTTGTCATTTGCATTCGGCACTGACGTCCTTTGGCCGAGAGCTTGTCAGTTTGCCTGGTGAATCTCTATGAGTTGTTCTTTCTGGTTCTAGAACTCTCATCATTGTCTTTTGAGGTAGTTTAGGGAATTTCACCCCATGAGGCTCTCTAATTGAAGAGAACTCATGAGTAGTGAATCCCCCATCTCTACAAGTTCCTGGTTAGCTTCATTATGTTTCAACTTGAACTTCTGGATCTGATTCCTTAGTTTTTGAATGCACTCATCTACTTGCTTGACATTTTTTTTTAGATCTTCATTTTCATAAATTCTAATCTTTATTCTTAATTCTTCATCCGAGTTGGATCCCTTCACCATTTTGTTTAACCTACCAAGATCTCCTTCGAGTTGTAAAACTCATTCCAAAGGACCGAGCTTTGATACCAATTGTTGAACTGGATAACTGAGAGGAGGGGTGAATTAGTTGTCACCAAATTGAACCCTTAAGTTATTTAATGGAGAAAAACCTTAACACATCTTACATGATTAAATATTAAGTGCAAATGCAAAAACTAAAAATCATCACAAAACACAGTAACACTAGATTTATGTGGAAAACCCAATTAGGGAAAAACCACGATGAGGATTAACTCACGATATAATGAATATAAAAAATGATTACAAAAAGGCTCATTGCATGAGGCTCACTGCCAATAGAAGGACTCACTGTCTAGACACATTGTCCACAGGGCTACAACCCAGAGATACAAAAGATGGCTTACTGCCAGAATATAAAAGTTATAGCTCTCTGCCAAAAAGGTGAACTAATGGAATGCACCTTCCTTGTGTAGAATTCAGTTCCAAATGAAGCTCGGTGTAAGTAGTGCTGCTTCTCCCAATATTCGCTCAATAATTTTGTTCTAGACTTCAACTGATACACATGCTTCACTCATTCACCTCTTCCCTTTTTCATCTTCTCCAGAGAGTCTCATATATATAGGTATATTTCATTCATCAATTATGTTGGCCTAATTAGATGAAAGAAAAATCATCAAAGAGAACTCTTGTCAGCATAATTATATTAAGTAGACTAGGATTTATATAAAATTTACCCAAGATAGATTTAATCATTTTAATACATAACATGTGTTAGGTCGGCCAAGACCAGATCCCAAACATAAGAGCTTCAAACCGTCAACCAATTATAGTGTATAGAGTTAAAATCTATCATTGATAACTTACTGCTCCCAACACACAACTTCTCAAGATCCCAAATATAGTTGTTTGATTGAATCATAACAACATAGTTAAGATATCAGAGTCATAGCTTATCTTATGGTAGAAATCAGACCCAAAAACCAGCACACCATTTCACTTGATAAAGAACATCTTTCATAGGGAATAACTTTTAGTAAACACCTCTCATATATTTGGTACTGTGTTGACATCAATGACAACCATTTAATGCAATCCAATTTCCAACATTCTCATTTCCAACACAAGATTCTAGGGCACAAGGGTTTAGACATTTGGAGTGAATTTCCATACTTTATGGATGTAGGCATTGTTTGGTTCATCCTAAGAAGAATTCAAGGTGATCATATGATCTTTGACAAACCCTATGGGATTAAAAAGGAAGCAATTGCAACAATTATAAGGTTATGTAATGATGGACCCATTCCAATTGTGATCCTATTAAAATGTCAAGTCCTAATGTGAGATGCTAAACAAAAACTAATCATGCAACAAGAGGAAATAACAAGATAATAGGGCACCTCAATGATTAACCTAAGAAATATATATCATGAAAGCAAGATAAACAAATTGATTGTTGTTTGTTATACCTTCTATGCTACTCTTTCCTTGGTTGGCCCTTGATCTTGAAGAGTTGTGTGCTCCTTAGATGACAAACTATGTTGAATATGCAAAATGATATGCAAAGTGGATGAGGATATGATGATTATGAGATGAGAGTTCAAATGGAAAATTGACAAGAATTTGGTAGCAAAAGACTTGATCCCTAAATTGAGGGAAATGAGGGGCTATTTATAGGCTAATTAGAATTCTCTAGAGAATTCAACAGTTGAAATTGATCCAACAAGATCAAGATGAAGGGCTATGGTGAGTTGAGGACTCACAAGCCCTCACATCTTGACATGTGTAATGTGAGATGTCTTAAGGTGGAGTGATGTGGAAGTGAGGTGGAAGAAAATTACATGAGGTGGATGAAGGACAAGTACCTTTGAGGTACCTTAGGGGATGAGAAGATTTCCTCAAAAAGGAACTTCTTGTCCCCAAATGAAGATGAAAGAGACATTTGAAGAATTTTAGAATTCCTCAAAAATCTCCATGGGAATAAGGGAAGTGGTTGGAAGAATAAATGTAAATTAAAAATTTACATTCATTGGAGAGTTTATTAGGTAAAAGAAGGTCTCCAAAAAGCTGGAGATTTGTCACATGTGGGTGATGTGACAAGTCCAAGGTTCTAGAAGTCCTTAGCACATGTAAAGTGACAAGTCAAGGCTTCTAGAATCTTGCATGGGGATGGGGAAGACCTTGGAAAGACAAAAGTGAATTAAAAATTCACATGGGGAAGAGAGGATCCTTGGGAAAATAAATGTGAATTAAAAATTCACATGGGAAAGAGAGTCCACGCTAAAAATGGTAAGTGGAAAGGTTGACCGAAAAAGGTAAGCCAAATGTGGCTAATGATTTTGATTAAGGTTGTGCAAACACGGGATTAGGATAATTAATTAGAGATTAGAGGCAAGTGGGAGATTACGGAGGATGTGACACTTAATCTTGATTAAGTGGTGCACATCCTAATCACAGATTAATTAATTTAATCTGGATTAAAAGAGGGTTATGGAGAATGTGACAAGTAGAGAGAAAAAGAGGAATTAAAAATTAGTTTTAATCCAAATAGATTGAATGATTAAATTAAATAATTTGTCATGTTTATTTAATTTAGAGAAGAAAAGGGGGTAAGGTAAAGTATTTAATTTATTTAATTACATACTTTAGGAACCTTAGGCAGAAAATGAAATAGTTTTTGCTAAAGTATCCGCACTTCTGTAGAAAACAGTTAGCAAAAACGTCGGAACACGGGGGCGTATCCGCACTTTTGCAGAAAATAGTTAGCAAAAATGTCAAAACATGGGGGCGTATCCACATTTCTGTAGAAAATAGTTAGCAAAAACATCGGAACATGGGGGCATATCCGCACTTCTGTAGAAAACAGTTAGCAAAAATGTCGGAACATGGGGGCATATCCGCACTTCTGTAGAAAATAGTTAGCAAAAACGTCAGAATAGGGGGGTGTATCCACACTTCTGTAGAAAACAGTTAGCAAAAATGTCGGAACATGGGGGCATATCCGTACTTCTATAGTAAAACAGCTAGCAAAAATGTCGGAATGCGCGGGCATATCCACACTTTTGCAGTAAACAGTTAGCAAAAATGTCGGAATGCGGGGGCGTATTTGCACTTCTGCAAAACGTCAGATCGTGGGGGCGTATCCGCACTTCTATGGTAAAAACTGTTAGAAACGTCAAAACAAGAGGGCATATTCACCCCTCTGTAGCGCCCGAGAGGGCAAGTCCACCCCTTTGTGACCTGAACCTGCAAAGAACTTCATGTTGCTTCTTCCTTCTCCTTCCTTGCGGCTGAAGTCGAACCCGTGTGGGCACATAGATAAGCGATATTGTCTACCATTACACCACAGGGGACCAACGATATTTCCCACCGGGCGTGCCAAAAATGCGATCCTATTAAAATGCCAAGTCTTAATGTGACATGCTAAAATAATGCAATAAGAGGAGATAACATAATAAAAGGGCACCTCAATGATTAGCCTAAGGCAAGATAAGCATAAAAACAAGATGACAATTAATTGACATTTGTTATACCTTTATGTTGCTCCTTCCTTGGTTGGCCCTTTGATTCTTAAAGAGTTGTGTGCTCCTTGGATGACAAGCTATGTTGAATGTGCAAAATGATATGCAAGATGGATGAGGGTATGATGATTATGAGATGAGAGCTCAAATGAAAAATTGGCAAGAGTTTGGTAGCAAAAGACTTGATTCCCAAAATGAGATAAATGAGGGGGTATTTATAAGATAATTGGAATTCTCTAGAGAATTCAATGGTTGAGATTGATCCAACAAGATCAAGATGAAGGGATATGGTGAGTTGAGGACTCACAAGCCCTCACATCTTGACATGTGGAATGTGAGATGGCCTAGGGTGGAATGATGTGGAAATGAGGTGGAAGAGAAGTACATGATGTGGAGGAATGGAAAGTACCTTGTAGGTACCTTGGGGGATGAGAAGATTCCTTGGAGGAATAAAAGTGAATTGAAAATTCACAATGATTGGAAGAATCTAGTGGATAAGAGAGGGTTTCCCAAAAGGTGGGGATTTGCCACATGTGAGAGATGTGACAAGTCCAAGGTTCTAGAAGCCTTGGGCACATGTAAAATGACAAGTCACATTTGCATGGGGATAGGGTAAACTTTGGAAGAATAAAATATGAATTAAAAATTCACATGGGGAAGAGAGGAGCCTTGGGTGAATAAAAATGAATTAAAAATTCCTTGGGGGATGGGGAGAGTTGACCAAGGTACCAATTAGGCTAATGACCTTGATTAAGGTTGTGCAAACATAGGATTAGGATAATTAATGGGAGATTAGAGGCAAGTGGGAGATTATGGAGGATGTTACATTAATCTTGATTAAGTGGTGCACATCCTAATCATAGATTAATTAATTTCATCCGGATCAAAAGGGGATTAAGGAGAATGTGAGAAGGAGAGAGAAAAAGAGGGATTAAAAATTGGTTTTAATCCAAATAGGTCAAATGACTAAATTAAACAAATTGTCTTATTTATTTAATTTAGAGAAGAAAAGGTGTAAGGTAAAGTATTTAATTTATTCAATTACATACTTTAGGAACCTTAGGCAAAAAATAAATAATGATTAAATAAATTATTTAATCACTATTAATGACATAGATGGATAGAGTAGATGGTTTTGATCATATGGAAGTGATCAAATTTAGATGT
Organism: Sequoiadendron giganteum; assembly: GCA_007115665.2. Lineage (NCBI taxonomy): Eukaryota > Viridiplantae > Streptophyta > Pinopsida > Cupressales > Cupressaceae > Sequoiadendron > Sequoiadendron giganteum. The sequence continues at coordinate 372,750,684 of CM021106.1, forward strand.
CTACATTTTTCCCCTCTTCGAAGTACCGTTAGAATAACCGTGCTTCGAAGAAAATGAAATGCAGATGATCTATAGAGGAAGTAACTAGAAAATGATGCCCCAGTGTGGGGAGGAGGACCTGAGCTATCCAACTAGCGAGGGAATGGAAGAAGATGCCCCAATCCTCTAAGGGAATGACTATGGCAGGGAAAATAGAGAAATGTGAAGGGTATGCCCCCTCGAGAGGAGAACGGGGGAGAAATAGGGGTCCCAAGAGACTTCTCTATAGGAAGAAACAGAGGGTATGGTTGGGAAGAGTGAAAAATTAGGCAAGTTTTTCGTTTGAATGAAGTCAAATGTACAAACGGTTTGCAAATGGCGGCCCCAAGAAGGGAAGGGATTAGTTTGAAGAAAAAAAGGTAAATAAGAAGTTAAAAAAAAAAATACCCCTTAAAAAGGGAGGGAAATATCGTTGGTTCCCTGTGGTGTAATGGTAGACAATATCACTTATCTGCTATGCCCACACGGGTTCAACTTAGCCGCAAGGAAGGAGAAGGAAGAAGCAACATGAAGTTCTTTGTAGGTTCAGGTCCCAGAGGGGCGGATTTTCCCCGTAGAGGGGCAGACTTGCCCTCCCGGGCATTGTAGAGGAGCAGATACGCCCTCCTGTTCTAACGTTTCTGACAGTTTTTACTGTAGAAGTGCGGATACGCTCCCACGATCCGACGTTTTTGACATTTTTTACTACAGAAGTGCGGATACGCCCCCACGTTCCAATATTTTTGCTAACTGTTTTACTGCAAAAGTGCGGATACGCCCCCACGTTCCGACGTTTTTGCTAACTGTTTTACTGCAGAAGTGCAGATACGCCCCCATGTTCTGACATTTTTGCTAACTATTTTTTACAGAAGTGCGGATACGCCCCCGTGTTTAGACATTTTTGCTAACTGTTTTCTATAGAAGTGCGGATACGCCCCCATGTTCTGACGTTTTTGCTAATTGTTTTCTGCAGAAGTGTGATACGCCCCCGTGTTCTGACGTTTTTGCTAACTGTTTTCTATAGAAGTGCGGATATGCCCCCATGATCTGACATTTTTGCTAAAGTATGTCGAAACACGGGGGCGTATCCACACTTCTATAGAAAATAGTTAGCAAAAACATCGGAACACGGGGGCGTATCCACACTTCTATAGAAAACAACTAGCAAAAACGTCGAAACACGGGGGCGTGTCCGCACTTCTGTAGAAAACAGTTAGCAAAAACGTCGAAACATGGGGGTGTATCCACAGTTTTTTAGAAAATACTTAGCAAAAACATCAGATTATGGGGGCGTATCTGCACTTCTGCGGTAAAATAGTTAGCAAAAACGTCAGAACACGGGGGCATATCCACACTTTTGCAGTAAAATAGTTAGCAAAAATATCAAAACGCGGGGCGTATCTGCATTTCTGCAGTAAAAATTATGAAAAACATCGGATTGTGGGGGCGTATCTGTACTTATGCAGTAAAAACTATCAGAAACATCGGAACAGTAGGGCATATCCGCCCCTCTGCAGCACTTGGGAGAGCAAGTCCACTCCTCTGCGACCTGAACCTGCAAAGAACTTCATGTTGCTTCTTCCTTCTCATTCCTTGCGGCTAAGAGGTGGGTGATGGAAGGTGGGGTGCCCTGTCCAAGGAGGGGGGAGGGGCTAGAGGATGCCAGAGTGATAGATCGGTATGATCGGTGGTTTTGCAACCACCAATGGGAGAGGGTTACACCGGAGGTGCCTGCACTGGGAGCTGTGGAGTGGGGGACAGAGGATGAGCAAGAGGAGGAGTCGGAGCAAGGTGGACATGAGGATGAGGGCGGCACTGGAGATCAACCAACGAGGAGGGGGAGGGTCAGGAGGAGGTGACCTTCGAGGAGGGCGAGGAGGGTGAGGAGGGCAAGGAGAGATGTGGGAGAGGAGATGGAGGTAGGAGGGGCAGGTGGTGAGGGAGAGGAGAGAGAGGTGGTGAGTGTAGGGAGTGAGCCCAAGGTGGAGATGTTTCGGGTGGTGGAGGGGAGGGCGGCTTAGACAAGGATTGGCGGTAGAGTACGACGGAGGCGGGTGCAAGTTAGAGCCGAGCAGGAGGAGGTGAGAGCCATAGATCCGTAGGAGGAGGTGAGGGCCAGAGATCCTTAGGAGGGAGTAGAGAGGGTGACAGATGTCAAAGGAAGTCTCAGGGGGATGCTTGAGAGTAGTTGACAGAGGAGGGTCTAGCCAGCAGAGCAGGAGCCAGAGGGGGAGAGGCAACCTGGAGGGGAGCCACAGAGATTGATGAGGGTGGGGAGGAGAGGACAGCCATAGAGGATTCGATTGATGAGTCGAGCTAAGCAAGTGCAGGAAGAGAGAGAGGGGGAGGTGATGGACCTAGATGTACAAGTGGTGGCGCCTCTAGCAGTAGTATTAGCAACTGCAGTTGATGATCCAATGGTGTTACTGAGAGGGGCCCAGGCGAGGGTATGGGTGTAAGAGGAGGAGGTGAGGAGGGCTGAGGCCGAGGTGCAGAGGGTGAGGGAGTGAGAGCTGATAGAGTTTGAGCATGTTGTGAGCCAGCTGATGATAGATATACAAGTGGATGAGAGAGATAGGGATGAGATGCGAGTAGGGATGGAGAGGGTACGGGGGAGCTGACTCGGGTGAGATGGGACCAAGATAGGTTAGAGGCAGCGATGACAGTGGCTCAGATGCGGGGTTAGTCGGAGCTAGTAGGAGGAGGGGAGATGGAGACACTAAGAGTTCAGGTGGCAAGACTTCTGGAGGAGAGGACAACACTGCAGGAGAGGGTATCCATGATAGAGGCATCTTTAGAGGAGATGAGGGTGAGACTTGAGGCCATAGAGATCAGACTAGAGATAGTGCAACAAGAGAGAGAGAGTGCATAGGGACAGGTGTAGGCACTATAGGGGGAGAGGGACAGTGTACAGGTACAGATGCAGGAACTACAGGGGGAGAGGGATAGTGTACTGAGATAGGTCCAGATCCTACAGTTCCAGAGAGACACAGCAGTGGGCCGGGCAGAGAATGTTGAGAGGGATATAGCACAGAGGCAGGCACGTCGAGGGACAGAGCTAGAGACTATGCGGGCAGAGAGGGAGAGGTCCACATATTAGATACGACTACTGACAGTGGCATAGGAGGCATGGGAGCAAGAGTGATAGGCCATTAGCAGAGAGCGAGATAGGTACAGGTATAAGTAGTGCAAGATCTGACGCAACGTACATCGCAGTATGTTAGGCAGATACCACAGATGCTGGCACCATCCTAGTTATTAGGGACATGGACCAGGGGGTACAGTGATTTTCAGCCAACTCCTTCACGATTTGGGACTCTAGCTCGTGAGTTGCAGGGGACCCCGACACACAGGGGACCGGCACCTGAGTCTCCACAGAGGTCAGGTGTGGGCAGCTCAGGGCAGGCAGAGGACATGTGACAGGATGCAGGTGCTTTTGACGGGCACCGGATGGAGGTGTAGCACGTATTTTTAGATGATGCACCTTATTTTGAGCATGATATGTAGGTGATTATGTGGTGACTATATCTTGGATATGGACATTGTATTATTTTGATGATGATATGTGATGGTCCCCATTGATATTATGTCGCACATTTTTTTGATGGATGATGTATGTTATGCATATGGTGTTACATTGATGTTCCTATGATAGATGATGTATGCTATGCATATGTATATGATGTTTTTGTGTTGATATGGATGTTGTGTTATGATGTTAATGATGTATTTATGCATGTGTGGATGATGTGATTATGGATAATGTTAATGATTTATGAATGGTAAATGCAATTGTATGTATAATGTAAGTAATATGGGCCTATTAATGACGCATGGAAATGTATGGATGAATGATCATAATGAAGTGAATGAATCTACATGAATTAATGCAATGTGGATAAATGGATGGATAAATGAATGGATGGAAATGGATAAATAGACTTAATGAATTGATGCAAATGGATAAATGAATGGATGTAAATGGATAGATGAACCTAATGAATTAATGCAATATGGATAAATGGATGGATAAATGAAAGGATGAATTAATGCAATATGGATAAATGGATGGATAAATGAGTGGATGTAAATGGATAAATGAACCTAATGAATTGATGCAATATGGGTAAATGAACTTAATGATTGTAGACATAAGTATCAATGGGTAGGGGATAGGCGTAGGGTGTGTGGAGCGCAGTACCTATCAAGGACCGTAAGGATCCTGAGAAGAAAAGTTAGTAAGAGGGAATGAGAGTTTGCACAACCAAAATCACGGGTCATAGATGTAGGAGCAAGATAGGATGAAGGGGGAATATGCAATGAGATGAAATGCAACATGAATGCAATTTTCCATCCTTTAGAGCATTGATTTTTGCTATAGCATAAGACATCGGGCGTCAGGGTATGTAAACCAAGAGGGATTAATGTATAATGCATAAAACAAACATGACAAATAAGAAGGCTATCCCAATACCCCAAAGTCGCGATGACTTTGGTCGGGCTAGGTATTGGGATAACCACAAGCACAAAGGGATTCCCCCACATAACGTAGGATCCGAGAGGAATCCTGGTGGGTACTATGTGGAGCATCCTAGCAGATAGCAATAGTAAAACAGTCAAGAGATGTCCCTATGTTAACTAGGAAAAACACACCACAATATGAAGGATCATGGCGATCTTGACTAGTGATTATAGGGAGCTCAAATGATAAACAAAATCCAAAAGTACCAAAAGATCGTAATCATTTACAAGCATCCTTTGCCATAAGATCCCAAGGATGGATGGGGTTGATGTGGTCTATTAGGAGGGATGCATCCTACTAAGATTGATGATGGATACTAAGCTAAAGTGACCTAGATGACATAGGATAATTGTCATTGGGCAGATTTCTTGATACGAGAAGATATTGTTTGTGAAGAATCAGCGATGATAGGGACATACTTGAGAACCAAACAATGAGAGGACGAGACACAATCTAAAGACCTAGGGGCTCGGGGATTGATCAAAGATCAACCTTACCTATGTGAAAGCGCAGAGCCCTCGTAGTTCAAGAAAAGACCATGATAAAAGAGCAGAAAGTGGACTGATGGAAACTGATGGATGACCAAGACAAACACAAGCCCCGAGGGCAGATCAAAAGATCAACCTTGCCCATGTGCAAGCACAGGGGCAACGTAGTTCGGACAGGACAAAAGACCAAGGATGGAAAAGATCGGAAAGTGGACCATAAGGACAAATTATGAAGGAAAAAATGCCTCGGGGGCCAATCCAAAGATTAGCCTTGCCTACGTGCAAGCGTAGAGGCGTCGTAGTTCAAGAGGAGACAATGATAAAAAGTGGAAAGAGGGAAATGATGATAGATGATGAAGGACAATGACCAAATGGACTAAACACAAAAGAAGACAAAGAGAAGCCTAGGGGCAGATCAAAAGATCAACCCTGCCTACATGCAAGCGCAGAGGCAACGTAGTTCAGAAGGAGACACGATGAGACCCAGATGGAGACGGACACGAAGAGTGAGCCTAGATGAAGACAAACACAACAATGAGATGACACAAGCTCAGATTAGGATAATAAGCTCAAGATGTTGGATAGCGGATGATAGTCATCCAATGCTCAACCAAAATATACCAAGCAATGAGGTGATGCAAGCGGATGAGAGGATACGAGGATTGAGGAATCGGCGGATAAGCCATGAAGTAACCAGGACGCGAGGTAGATAATGATTAAGCCCTATACAAGAGGTGCCCGTTGCCAGGTTTTCACCAATTGTACATATCCAAGGTGCCATGCAGGGGTGGTTTTCACCATAGGACGAATTATTTCTCTTTACTATTTTTGGATTTTTGGATTTTTAATTTTTAATTTTTTAATTTTTTTGTATTTTTGACTTTTACCAGGAAGGATACCCCAGCTGATCTATGTGTAGAACTTCTTCAGGTGCATGATGTTGATGGGTTCCTCCAAGGGCTTGCCTTCAGGGGTGGAGAGCCTATAGGCACCAGAACCATACTTTGTAGTGATGACATAAGGGCCCAACCAGTTTGCTTCAAACTTACCCTTTTTCTCTCGATCTTGCTAATTTTGTTGATTCTCTTTAAGGACCCAATCACCAACATTGAATTGGCGAGGGCGAAATTTCTTATTGTAGCTCATTTTAAGTTGGTGTTGATAGGCTTGCAGATGGTTATAAGCCTTGACCTATTTTTCATCCAACAATTCTAATTGTGCTAGGCATGCCACTCGGGTGTCTTCGTCAGTGATGAGATTCAGAGCGAGGGGATTTCAACTTCGATTGGCAAGATGGATTCAACACAATAGACAAGAGAGTATGGAGTAGCACTGGTAGGGGTGTAGATGGATGTACGGTAGGCCCAAAGAGCGGGATGGATATGGAGGTGCCAATTGCGGCTAGTGCTATTGACCATCTTCTTAATGATTTTGATCAATGTTTTGTTTGTTGCTTCTACCTGTCCATTACCTTGGTGGTAATAGGGAGTGGACCAATGATGTTGGATATGATATGTGTCACAAAGGAACTTCATACACTTATTTTTGAATGGATTTCCGTTATCGGTAATGATGGTGGAGGGGATACCATACCTACAGAGGATATGGTAGAGGATGAACTTGGAGATCTGAACACCAGTGATTTGGGTGAGTGGTATAGCTTCCACCCACTTGGTGAAGTATTCGGTGGCTGTGATGATGAAAGTGTGACCATCAGAGGATGAAGGGTAGATCTTTCCAATCAAGTCAAAACCCCATTGTGAAAATGACCAAGGTGTCGTGATGGGTTGGAGCTCTTGTGCTGGAGTGTGAATCAGATCTACATGTTGTTGACATGGAAGACACTTTTTCACATACTCACAAGCATCCTGTTCCATTGTAGGCCAATAATATCCTGCTCTAAGAATCCGTTTGGCTAGGGCCACACCATTAGAATGGGCCCCACAAATACCTCTATGTACTTCTATTAATGTTGTGTGGGCTTCAATTTCATCTAAATAACGGAGGAGAGCTCCATCATACCCACGTCGATAAAGTGTATCACGAATAATGGTGTAGCGGGCCGTGCGTTGGATAAATGATTTACGTTGGTTTCTCATGAGATCAGGCGGGAGGGTGTTGTCATGAATGTAGGTGTAAATTTCATGGTACCAAGGGGATTCAGAACCTACAATAGCACACACCATGTCACTCTCAGGGATATCGTACGCTGGGATTAGGAGTTGCTCGACTAGGAACTGACAACTTGTGCAATCTTTTGGCATGTCGAGGAGAGAACTAATGGTAGCCATAGCATCTGCTGCCTTATTCTGGAGTCTCAAGATCTGCTCAAATTGGATGGAGGTGAAATATTTTTTGAATTCATCCACCATACGTTTGTAGGGCAACAAATTTTCATCTTTGGTTAGAAATTCATCATTAACTTGTTTTATGACCAACTGAGAGTCACCAAAAACCTATAGATGAGTGATGTGCCATTGGACTGCGATTCTAAGGCCCGTGAGAAGGGCTTCATATTTAGAGATATTATTTGTGTAGGGAAAAGCTAGTCTGAATGAATTTGGTATGTAATCACCTTGGGGGGTGATAAGAAAGATTCCTACCCCCGATCCATTATGAGTGTGTGACCCATCAAAGTATAGTGTCCAAGTGGTGGCTTCTGAGACTGCAAATACTCCTTCATCTGAAAATTCAACTTCAATGGGGTAGGCATCTACTAACGGTGCATTTTCCAATTGATCCGCTATTACTTGTCCTTTAATGGCCTTTCTATCCACATATTCTATATCAAACTCATTGAGGAGCATGATCCATTTAGCCATTCGACCAGTTAGGGCTGTCTTGGATAATAGGTATTTGAGGGGGTCAACTTTGGATATCAATTTTATAGGATGGCTAAGCATATAGTGGCATAGCTTTTCTGTGTTGAAGACCACAACGAGACATGCTTTTTCTATTGGTGAATAATTGAGTTCATAACCGACCAGTGTTTGGCTAATGTAATAGATCGCTCGTTCCTTTGAGGATTCATCATGTTGTGCCAATAGTGCCCCCAATGCAACTGACATGGAAAATATGTACAACAAGAGGGGTTTTCTAGGGATAGGTGGCATCAAGATCGGCGGGTGGGCCAAGTATCCTTTGATCATGCCAAAACCCAACTGACACTATTGATTCCACTTGAAGGTGGTGTCTTTCTTAAGAAGGTGGGTGAAGGAATGACATTTATCCACAAGTTGGGCTATAAACCGATGGATGGATTGTAGCTTCCCTTGGAGGCTCCTTAATTGTTTCAGGTTTCTTGGTGGAGGCATATCAATGATAGCTTTTACCTTGGCCGGGTCAACCTCGATGCCTCTTCGGGAAACTATGAAGCCCAATAATTTCCCTGACGTCACCCCAAACACACTTGTATTGCTCCAAGTGCTCAAAGATTTTCTTGAAGATGGCTGGGTGTTCTTCTCTAGTCCTAGATTTACCCAGCAAGTCATCAACATAATCCTCTAGGATAATGTGGATGAGGTCATGGAATATTACCGTCATTGCTTGTTGATAAGTCGCCCTCGCATTTTTGAGACCAAAGGGCATGACATTGTAGTAGAAGGTACCCCAAGGTGTTGTAAAAGTGGTTTTATGTTGATCTTTGGGGGCAATTCGGATCTGGTTGTAGCCAGAGAAGCCATCCATGAGGGGTAACATCTCGTGTCCTGCAGTAATGTCCACCAACCTATCGATGTTGGGCAAGGGAAAGTCATCTTTTGGATAGGCCTTGTTAAGATCTCAAAAATCTGTACAAATTTTGATGTCTCCGTTCAGTTTAGCAATAGGTATTATATTGGAAATCCAATCGGAATAATCAATGGGCCTGATAAAGCCAGCATCTAGTAATTTTTCCAATTATTTCTTAACTAATAGCGCCACCTGCGGGTGCATCTTTCAGAGATTATTCTTGACAGGTTTAGCGTCTGAACGGACATCCAATAGATGTACAACAAGATTAGGATTTAGGCCAGGCATATCAGAATAAGCCCATGCGAGATTGATAACCCCTTCTCGAAGAATGTGGACAATGGTGAGATATTCTTCTTCAGATAAAGATTTTTCCACATAGGTGATCCTTGGAGTTTCTTCTGTCCCCAAATTTACCTCTTGTGTTTCTTCAATGAGAATAGAAGATTGCTCAGATGGTTGTGTTCCTACAAGGGGAAGATGAACATCCCCATATTCCAGTGCCATATTAAGGTTTTCACTGTCAGATACATCCTTTGTTTTTACTTTTTCGTAGTCAAAAAGAGCCTCGGTGAGGTTTTCACTTGATGAACTATTTTGTTTTTGTTTCTTTTTGCTTTTGTGATTAGGGCATAAATCTTCCCCCAATCCCATTAGATGCACGTAGGTATCCTCTAAGGGAAATGTGCTGATAGGTGTGCTACCTTGTAGGTCATGATCGATGAGTTCGGGATGTTTAAGGGATAAAGTTATGGTACAAACAGACAAGCACTCAAACATGGCGGGGAGGTCGATGTGATTCAAGCCATCGTAGGCGTGTATGATGGACTCTTCCTCTGGTATGTCTTCGAGGGAACCGTCGTTAACACTAACATTGTTAGAAGTGCTAGAGGATGTTGCAGAACCCTTCTGTTTAGTATCATAACCCATGCCCAAATTTCTTGGTCGAATGGTAGTTGCTTCAATGGGTAGAAGTTTTCCTTGTTCTTCTGCACCAAGGCCTCCACCTTGGTAGTGACACTTTTCAATGAACTTGGAGGCACGTGGATAGAATTCTTGAAAGTATTCAATAAGGGGATGTGGTGGCTCAGGTTCTTCTCGATAAACCCATTGACTGATATCTTCATCCATTTGATCCTAGAGGGATCCCAAATTATTGAATGTTGTTGAACTCATGTTCTTGGAGGTGAGTGTAAGTGTCTTTTCTTCCACTTGTGGTACTGGCAGAATTCATTGTCCATATGTGCGGGGTGAAGGTGGCATGGCTGCCACATTTAGTGTGGTATGCATTTCGTATTCGCCACATCCCTTGTCTATGATCTGGACCTTGGTGATGGTGGAAGCAAGTGTGGATGATGGTGGGGATGAAGTGTTTAATGTATTGGTAGATGGGTTAGGATCAAATGTTGGGGATGCCCCCATTTTGACTCCTAGGTAGTAATGTGAATGTGGAAAGGAAGCTTCCAAGGCATGATAATATTCAAAAGGCTGGGGATCAACTTGTATGGTGACTTCCATTCCTTGAAATGGGAATCTTAAGCATTGGTGATAGGTGGATGGGACGACTTGCATAGAATGAATCCATGGACGGCCAAGAAGGATGTTGTATGGAAGTTCAAGGTCCAGAACATGACACATAGTGTATTGTAAAATGGGGCCCACTTGAATAGGGAGGCAAATAATGCCTTCAGAATCCCACTCTGCATTATCATATGCCTTGATGGTGATAACTTGTCTTCTTAGATCAACCTAGGTGTATCCAACCTGTTGTATGAATATTAATGTACAAATATTTAGGGCTGAACCATTATCTACCAGTACCCTTTTTAATTTTTGACAATTTACACCAACCTCGAGATGGAGGGGGCGGTTGTGGCTTGAATCAAGATGCGGCATGTCTTTTTGGCTAAAGGCTAACTGATAGGTTGATGAGAGATTGCCTACCAATGCTTGGAATTAGGTAGGATCAATATTATCAGGCACTTTGGTGCCTTGCAAAGCCTTAGTCAAGATGTCTTGATGCACAGGGGATGATTTAAGCAGATCTAAGATGGATATTTGGGTTGTAGTCTTGCCTAGATGCTCTAGGATGTTATATTGTGAATTGACGGATGGTCGTTGGGTAGATGGAGGAGCTGCTGGGGCTGTGATGCAGGTTCACCAAGTGGTGACAACACATTGTGGATCTTTTCCTTTGACATGTATCATGGATACACGTGGCTCCACTTGTTCTGCATATGAGACCACACCTTGATAATTTTATGGCACATTTTTATAGCTGATGTTATTTGTGTTGTTACCTTGCTTGTTATTGTTGCTAGGTCTAGGATTAGAATTGGAAGTACTAGGACCCTGATTGTGGTTAGGAAAAGCGTTTTGGTATATCTGGAGTTGAGCATTGGGAAAAGATGTTGCATTAGCATCTACATGGATTTCACCTCGATTGATGAGACCTTGAATGTAGGTTTTTAGGCCTTGACATCTATCTAAGGTATGTCCCTTAATCTTGTGAAATTCACAATATTCGTTGTCTTTAAACCAAGCAGGCTTGGGTTTAGATGTATAAAAGGGCTTGGTGATAGGATATGTGATGGGATAATTTGCTTGAAGAAGCTTGTTAAACACCACGCTAAGGGGTTCTCTCAACTAAGTGAACTGTCGTTTGTTTCCCCCTTAGTTATTTTGGTTGGATTGTTGTCATGGTGCCCCTTGAGGGACAAATATGGTGTTTTGGATTGATGGTTGTTGCTGAGGAGGGTATATTTGTGTGGTGGTGGCCACTTGAACATGTTTGGTGTCAATGACACCGTCATTGAAAAAAAAATTATTTCTATTCCAATAACAAGGTTTATCCCCAAAGGATTTCTCCCTATTAGAATTGAAATGTTTGACTTGCCCTTTTGCAACAAGGGCTCGTTCTAAGATGGGGCCTTTCTCCACAAGTCCCACAAAGGTGGTGATACAATGGAGTTGGAAATTATGAGCCATATCTGGGTAGGATTTTTCAATAAATAGCGTGACCATGTCTTTTTCTGTTGGTGGGGATTTCATCCTGCTAGCCAAGGCATGCCATCTTTGCAAGTAACTTGCAAAGGTCTCTCCATCATGTTGTTTTTCTTTTAGGAGATCAAGTGTGTCAATATCCTTCTCTAGATTAAAAGAGAAGTGGGAGACAAACTGTTCGGATAATTGTGCAAAGGTTTTGATAGATCCTTTTTCGAGACCTATAAACCAGTTAAGGGCAACCCCTTGTAGACTTTTTGGGAAAAGTCTGATAAGATAATTATCATTATGCATGACCTCTTGGCAATGTGCATAAAATTCTTGAAGGTGAGCTCTAGGGTCTTTGGTTCCTTTGTATTTATCGAATTTTTGTATCTCAAAATGTTTGGGAAAAGGAATCAAGGAGATGGAGGGATCAAAAGGATAAGGGCATATGTCCTCAAACTTGAATGATTGTTTACCCGCACTAGCTTGTAGGTCCTTTAATGCTGCTTTTACTTCTTCCAAGTCCTTGTTGACAGGAATCATGGGAGTCAAAGTGGATTGATTGTGTTGAGTGGGAGCCACTTGTTGTTGATAGTAGGAAACAAGAGAGGGGTCTTGTTGCTGCGTAGCATTTTTGTAATGCGTAGAGGTAGGGCCTCCTTGTTGATGTGATGATGTTTGTTGGTAATAAGAAGTGTAAGGTGCCCCCTATTGGTGAGTTTGTTGTTGTTGAAAGTAGGGCAGATAGGATTGGTATTGTTGCGCAACGGTGGGTTGTTACGTGGCATATGGGTATGGATTTGATGTTTGTTGGTGGAGATGATATTGAGGTTGTGAAAGATTGGTGTAAGGTGGCGGTTGGGTATGCGTTTGGTTTTGCGCATTCTGATGAGGATTCATGTGGGATGGAACATTGTATGTGCTTGTGGGATGATAGAGGTACTTAGTAAGTGTATTATGATGTGTTTGTGTAGGGATATGCACATATTGTTGTGGAGGTCATTGTTGTTGTTGATGAGGTGGGTGAGATAAGATATGTTGTTTTTGTTGAGATGGGTGAGGTGAGATGTGTTGTTGTTGTTGAGATGGGTGAGATGAGATGTGTTGTTGTTGTTGAGATGGGTGAGATGAGATGGGTTGTTGTTGTTGAGATGTATGTTGCACTACTTGATGTGATGGTTGTGTGAGAATGGAAGTGTGTTGCGGATGTTGTGGATGCAAGTGTTGAGATGAAGCTATAATAGTAGCAACATGTTGTGGTAGTGTTGGTAGTGTGGTGGATTGGTGTGGATTATTTGGAGGTTGCTGAAATGTAGGAGGTAGTACATTGGTAAGTGTAGGTGTGCCCCCAATATTAGAATATGGGGGAGGAAGCGGTGGAGCAGATGGGATGTATGGCGGCATGCCATAGGTATGAGGATCATTAGGATTGGGTGGTGGAATAGTAGATGTTGTGGTGGGAAGATAGGGATATTCTTGGACTTGATGGATGACAACATTTCCAAGTTTGGGGTGGTACCAATTTTTAGTGGGTGCACCTTCAGGAACGTAGGAACCTTCTCAAACATTTTGTGAGGTTTATGGGTCAACAAGGGAATATTGTGATGTATTGAAACCAGATGGTGGTTTGACTCCCTTCATGAGTAAGGTGGCAAGGATCTTATCCCCACGTTCATTTAGGAGACGATCTGTCATTTGGACATTGGTAGGATTGCTGAGATATTCGTCAACGGTGACTTTGGGTTGATTGACCATGTTTTCGTCGCTAGGTGGTGTGATATTTTGGATGTCGGTGTTTGATTGAGATGAGACATCATTATGGGGATCATGTGGAATGTTATTAGGATCTTGAGGAACATTTGGTTGGGAACCTTGAGTTTGCTGGTCTGCCATCTGCTTTTTTGTTTGTGAACGGGTTTGAACGGGCATGAACATGCAAAACAATTAAGTGGTTTCAAGATGCAATGTCCAAACGATGATCTAGGTGATGATTTGGATTGGTTGATTTAGATCGGATGATGGATCAATTGATGATGTATCAATTAGATGATTTGGATTTGGGATTGGATTGATTGGATGATGAGATTTTGATTGGATTTGGATAGATTGGATTGGATTGGATGATGGATCAATTGATGATGTATCAATTTGATGATTTGGATTTGGATTTGATTTGATTGGATCAATTGGACAAGATTGGATTTGATGGGTCAATTGATGATGTATAAATTTGATCATTGTAGATGAGGATTGGATTTGATTGGATCAAATGATGAAGTATCAATTTGATGATTGGATTGTTTGGATCAATTGGATGATTTGGATGATGATTGAATTTGATTGGATCAAATGATAATGTATCAATTTGATGATTTGGATTGGGATTGGATTGTTTGGATCAATTGATGATTGGATTGTTTGGATAAATTGGATAAATTGATGATGTCTCAATTGGATGATTTCGATGATGATTGGATTTGATTGGATCAAATGATGATGTATCAATTTGATGATTGGATGATGATTGGATTAATTGATTGGATCAAATGATGATGTATCAATTTGATGATTGGATTTGTTTGGATCAAATGATGATGTATCAATTTGATGATTGGATTTGTTTGGATCAAATGATGATGTATCAATTTGATGATTGGATGATGATTGGATTAATTGATGATGTATCAATTGGATGGTTTGGATGAGGATTGATTTGATTGGATGATGAGATTTTGATTGGATTTGGATAGATTGGATTGGATTGGATGATGGAGGGGATATTAAAACCTGATTTGGAAACCACCCTAGATGACTTATGACATTGGTTGATCGGATTAAATCAATGATCGCGGCATCGAATCTGCCTTGAGATGGAAGGGGATTGATTTGGTCCAATGGTGTTGACTTACAACATAAATCTGCCTCAAGATAGAATTGGATTGATTAGGTTGAAGACAAGGATTGATATGTAAGATAATGATCAAACTTAACGCCTTGGTCAATTTGGGAGATAACTCCCAAAACAAGGTTTTAAGGGATTTTGTATTGAGAGATGATGATGAATGCAAATGGAAGATGTCTTGATGGAAATGTTTAGGTCACACGGTAAGATGGGTATCCCAAATGGTGGAATGATCAATGAGAATGTGATAAATGGACATTTTTAGAAAGGTCAAATGGAGGTTTGGAAGGGTCAAATGGATGCTTGGATTGGTTAGATGAGTGTTTAGGATGATCAAATGGTCAAATGGAGACTTTGGGAGTTCAAACGGGGGTTTAGAATGGTCAAATGGATGAAACCGCTCATTCAAGAGGGCGTGTCCGCACTTCTGCAGTAAAAACTGTCAGAAACATTGGAACAGGGGGGTGTATCCACACTTTTGCAGTAAAAAAATTGGTAGAAATGTCAGAACAAGGGGGCGTATCCGCACTTCTGCAGTAAAAAAAAAACTGGCAGAAACGTTGGAATAGGGGGGCATATCCACACTTCTGCAGTGAAAATTTGGTAGAAACATCGGAACAAGGGGCGTATCCGCACTTCTGCAGTAAAAAAACTAGTAGAAACGTTGAAACAGGGGGGCGTATCCGCACTTCTACAGAAAAATAGTGACTTGGTTTGAAAATGAGGGATTATGGCAAAGACTTGGAATGACTCAATGAAGGTTTGACTTATCAAAATTTATTGGTTTTTCACAAAAAGACACTTTGAACAAGCACAATCCTATGATTAGTATTAAGGGGTATGGCTGGCAAAGGTCTTACTCTAGGATGAACAAGGCTTCTAGGGAGTCCTCAATATACACACGGTACATGAGGCACAACCGTGAACACCAGTCTGTCACAAGCGTGAGTTGGGAACCCCAATGAGATACTGAAAGGCTCGAACCAACTCTTCACGTCTATCTAGGTTTCACCCTAGCTTTGACGTTCCACCAATTACAACACAACTGGATTGAGGTACAACTTTGGCTCTCCCCCCTTTATATACCTCACCGGTATGCGTGGTTGGGATCGTCCCTTGGGGTGATGAAATCCTCAAGCAAGTCCCGCTAAGAAGAAGACACTAATCACTTCCAACTACCCCCCTCGGATCCACACAAAGTGCAAAGGGGGAAGGTGAAAATGAATTAATGCCCCCTTAGGGTAACACAAATAAACTAGACACATCAAGCAGCAAATATTACTTTCCCCTACTTATACTAAGTAAATAGATAAAGTAGTAAGAAAAGACTTCAAAAATCAGAATAAAACAAAGGCCCTGCAAGCAAGTGTTAGTTGTTTTATCTTTTTCCCTTTGTGATTTTCAGCAAAATACACAAAATATCAGCAAGAAATATGACTTCCCGAACGTGTTGTTAAGGGAAAATCCACCCCTCTGCAGTGAAAAATGTTGAACCGGATGGGAAAATCTGCCCCTCTGTAGAAAACAGTTAGCAAAAACGTTAGAACGCGGGGGCGTAACCGCCCTTCTACAGGAAACAATTAGGCAAAAATGTCAGAATGCGGGGGCATATTTGCACTTCTGCAGAAAAAAAAAGTTAGCAAAACATCAAAATGCGGGGGCGTATCTGCACTTCTGCAGAAAAAGAGTTAGCAAAATGTCGGATCGTGAGGGTGTATCCGCACTTCTGTAGTGAAAACTGGCAGAAACGTTCGATCGTGAGGGCGTATCTGCCCCTCTGTAGCGCCCGGGAGGGCAAATCCGCCCCTCTACGACCTGAACCTGCAAACAAGCTAAACAACAACAAACGTAAAAGAAAAAGACCCTTTTGTGGGTCCCACCGGGTGTGCCAAAAATGTGATCCTATTAAAATGTCAAGTCCTAATGTGAGATGCTAAACAAAAACTAATAATGCAATAACAGGAAATAAAAAGATAAAAGGGCACCTCAATGATTAGCCTAAGAAATAGATAACATGAAAGCAAGATAAACAAATTGATGGTTGTTTGTTATACCTTCTATGCTGCTCTTTCCTTGGTTGGCCCTTGATCTTGAAGAGTTGTGTGCTCCTTGGATGACAAACTATGTTGAATATGCAAAATGATATGCAAAGTGGATGCGGATATGATGATTATGAGATGAGAGTTCAAATGGAAAATTGACAAGAGTTTGGTAGCAAAAGACTCGATCCCTAAATTGAGGAAAATGAGGGGGTATTTATAGGCTAATTGGAATTCTCTAGAGAATTCAACGGTTGAGAATGATCCAACAAGATCAAGATGAAGGGCTATGGTGAGTTGAGGACTCACAAGCCCTCACATCTTGACATGTGGAATGTGAGATGTCTTAAGGTGGAGTGATGTAGAAGTGAGGTGGAAGAGAAGTACATGAGGTGGATGAAGGACAAGTACCTTTGAGGTACCTTGGGGGATGAGAAGATTTCCTCAAAAAGGAACTTCTTGTCCCCAAATGAAGATGAAAGAGACATTTGAAGAATTTTAGAATTCCTCAAAAATCTCCATGGGAAAAGGGGAAGTGGTTGGAAGAATAAATGCAAATTAAAAATTTACATTCATTGGAGAGTTTATTGGGTAAAAGAAGGTCTCCAAAAAGTTGGAGATTTGTCACATGTGGGTGATGTGACAAGTCCAAGGTTCTAGAAGTCCTTGACACATGTAAAGTGACAAGTCAAGGCTTCTAGAATCTTGCATGGGGATGGGGAAGACCTTGGAAAGACAAAAGTGAATTAAAAATTCACATGGGGAAGAGAGGATCCTTGGGAAAATAAATTGGAATTAAAAATTCACATGGGAAAGAGAGTCCAGGCTAAAAATGGTAAGTGGAAAGGTTGACCGGAAAAGGTAAGCCAAATGTGGCTAATGATTCTGATTAAGGTTGTGCAAACACAGGATTAGGATAATTAATGAGAGATTAGAGGCAAGTGGGAGATTATGGAGGATGTGACACTTAATCTTGATTAAGTGGTGCACATCCTAATCACATATTAATTAATTTAATTTGGATTAAAAGAGGGTTATGGAGAACGTGACAAGGAGAGAGAAAAAGAGGAATTAAAAATTAGTTTTAATCCAAATAGATTGAATGGCTAAATTAAATAATTTGTCATGTTTATTTAATTTAGAGAATAAAAGGGGGTAAGGTAAAGTATTTAATTTATTTAATTACATACTTTAGGAACCTTAGGCAGAAAATGAGATAATGATTAAATAAATTATTTAATCACTATTAATGAAATAGATGAATATAATAGACGATTTTGATCATATGGAAGTGATCAAATTTGGATGTCTACACAAATAAAGAAGTCAGTGAAGAACAAAGAGTTCGAAGCCCTAACTGGAGTAACAAGAGACCAAAGGGCACTTCAAATTCATACTATAGTCGACCCTGTGGTAAGGTATGTGTCATATGGTGTTTCATATAAGATTTATTATAGAAATGGGAAAGGGTCTACTTCAGTGATTGTTGTTTACATTACACATCAAATGGTTGAAAAGAATGAGGATTTCAACTTGTGTGAGTTATTAAGGAATCAATTAATGGAGAATGTTACTATGACAAAGAATGACAATTACCCTTTTCATTTTGGATCTTTGGTTATATGTTTGATGATGTATTTTTTGAAGTTGTTACCATTGAAAGAGAATGTTTTGCGGAAGTCAGTTATACCGATTGGGAAACAAGTTACCGGTACCTGGAATGTCTAGCAGAGAAGGAAAAAAATTGTAAAGAATAATTTGCAAACAAAATAAATGCATGGAGCTCTAGTATGGTTTCTAGTCCAGTTCGGACATCTGAGGCAGGATCTTCCTCTAGGAAGAGGAAAGCAAGAAGAAGCTGAAGACAGAGGAGAAGAAAGAAGAAAAGGAAATAAAGATTACATAGGCATTTGATCTAGTATCAATGGATGATGATGAAGATTTTACTAAACAAAAGGTGTTGAAGGTTCTTGTGTGATCTGATGGACTAAAGAAGATTGGAGATGTTTGGTTGTCTCGACCAACATATGAATAAGATGAGATCATAGTTTCCTTGGTTGTTTATATAATTCATAATGATATTTATCTGAGCGAATTGAAAAATGTTTTACCAGAAGTATTGTTTGAGCAGATTGAAGACAGACTAAAGGTACTATCACCTAAGGAAACAAAAGAAAAATATGAGATTCAATTGGCTATGGAAGAAAGATGTGGAAATGCACAGAAGATATTGACTAGGAGCATAAATGAATTGAAGACATGCATCAAAAGCATAAACAATGTATAGGTATTATCTTTGGTGTCCTATTGCTATCAGAAACTACAGAGCAAAAATTAATGCTATTAAGCTTGAGATAGATTCTATTGGAAAAACATATAATATCCTTAATAATAGGGATGGAGCGTAAAATAAAAAGATCAATTCCTTTCAATTTGAACTTGTAGAGATTCTGGTATAGAGGGATAGTATTGTGAAGGTATTTTGGAAAGTCAAAGAGATAAACGAATTGAGATTGGAACAAATTTTTGTCTCCTGGTGGTGTCGATGCAAGGATATCGGTATGGGCCTAATTACACTTGATCCATGAAGAATCAAAGCATAACGGAGCCACAAGTACTTGAATCTCAACAAGATCAATCAATCAAAATTGAAAGTAAAAATTTTATCAGAAAACCTAACATGCTAAATTTATGAAAGCTTTAAAGAAAACATCTACTCTAATCTATTGAAATTTATCTTATTGTGGAATTGGCGTCGCATTGATGTGGACCGATGACCCTTTCCTAATCCTGTGATAGTAAGCTTATTTCAGTTGATTCTATGGAAGAGAATCGATGAAACCATGGTGTTTGATGTGTGAAAACCTAAATTATGCTAAAAATGAACATGATGCAAGATAAGTTGCCATGATTTTATGCTATAAATGATCCAATTATGCAAATTCTAAGCTAATGCTAAGCTAATTTAAGCTAAAATGATGCTAAAAGATGAAACCCTAATTTATTTACAAACTAAGATGAATGCATGGAAGCCATTAATGCATGCTCTAAGCTATTGTGCAACTAAAATAAACTGAAAAAAAGCTAAATGTGTACAAATTAAGAGTATGGATGTGAGTAAATTTAATAGCATAAGTTTGCAATCAAATATCCCTCCTCTTTGTCTCCAAATAGTGATCTATTTATAGGAGAGCAAATGAGGAATGGGTGGTTAAGATCAAAAAGCTTAATCAACGGTTCAAGATGAAGAAGATGAGAGGCATGGATCATGGATTCTCATCAACAGATGAGAATGCATGATGAAAGTTAATCAAAGGTTCACAATTACCTCAAACAAACACACTTTTGACCTGCTCACATAGGTCAAAGGTAACTTGCTTAGGAGGTTAAAGGGTTAACTTTCTTTTGAAGCTAAGTGATTTGATTGGAGGAGAGGGAATATTCCTTTTGGATGAGGAAAAAGATTAATTTAAAAATTAAAATAAAGTTTTAATTGTGCAAAAGGATAAAGAATATTCCATAGTAATATTCTCTTTGATTAGATAAAAATTAGTTTAATTGCTAATTAAACAAGGTTTAATTTATGCAATTAGGGGATTAGATGAATTAGAGATATTTATTAAATTAGATGATTTAATAAA
The DNA here is from genome assembly GCA_007115665.2 of Sequoiadendron giganteum. Lineage (NCBI taxonomy): Eukaryota > Viridiplantae > Streptophyta > Pinopsida > Cupressales > Cupressaceae > Sequoiadendron > Sequoiadendron giganteum. Next base: position 372,771,011 of record CM021106.1, read on the forward strand.
TAGGGGAGGGGTGGAATGATATTTAATTAACTTAGGGTTATTTAATTAAATAAGATGACTTAGGAGATTAAATTAAATATTTTGATTTATTTAATTTAATGAGATGAAGTGTTAGTGTGAAAAGAGGTGAATTAACCCGATATAATTAATTAGCTGGGCTAATGGATGAAAATGATGTAATTAATTAATTAGCTAGGCTAATTGAACTAATTAAGCAAAAATAGGATGGATAAAGAGGAAATGATGTTAATAAACATGTTTCAAGTGTATGACATTGATTAGGATATTTTTTCAGTGTCTATATTTTGCCCCTCTTTGAAGTGAGGTACCTGTTGCTTCGGTTCAAAGAATAACGCTTTTTGGAAAAAAAATGCTACCCAAATCAAAAAATATATTTTTAAAAAAATTTTAGATGCCCCAATGGAAGAATAAAATTGACTCCCTACCCCCTTGAGAAATCAGGCATAAATTTTGAATTTTGGGTTGATTTCTCGATAAAGGTTCAAAAGATGCCCCAAGGTGTTCAGAAAGATTCTGGGATACAAGAATAATTCCAAAATACAAAAAATGATGCGAAATTAGGTCCAAATTAGCAAAATTGGTGAAAATGATAATAAACCCCATTAATAAGGTTAAATTAGGGAAAAAAACCCTTATTTTCTAGTTTAAATAGGCCAAAAGGGGTCATTTTCAATTCATTTGTGCATTCATACTTAAAGTTTTCTTGCAATTTGAGCTCTGACCCTTCGACAAAATGGTGTGCCATGAGCTCCCCTGACACATCTCTAATTAAGTTTGTGAGCTCCAACGGCTTCCAAGCACAGGACCACCAGTATGTGATTCAAAACTTGATTTGAAATTAAAAATTTGGATACATTTATTAGGCATTAGAATTTAGAATTTGGGGGCATCGCTATATAGCGACGCTCAAACTTCAATCGACAATGCCCAAATGATATATAGCGATGCATATCTCCAGGGTGATGCTTTTTGAGATTTAAATTTAGGGTTTCAAATTTTCAACAGTGACGCGATCTTTTCCAATGATGCACTTGCCGATTTGAAAGTTAGGGTTAGGTTAGGCCAAATTCCAAATCATGACGCCATCTTGTATGGCGACGCATTTGTCAATTTGAATTTTGAAATACATTAAGCATTTTTTTTTGGATTTTGAATATAGTGACGCATTTCTAAATAGCACCGCATTTGTGATTTCCAAGCCATAAATTCCAAATAACCTCAAATTTTGATTTCTTGATGTCATGTGCTTCATGGGTGAAGGAGGTATTCCCACCATTGATGTCAAGAGAGCACATTCCCACAGTACTGGAGAGTTTGGGTGATCTGTTAGAGTTGGGCCAGGAGCAATTGGGAGAGATTAGATTGTGGTATATCACATATGCTCCTGTTGTGAGGACACATTTGGCTATGATGACAGTGTTGTGCGAGACATGGCACAGCGAGACCTCGTCCTTCCACCTTCTGATGGGGGAGGTGACACTGACCTTAGAGGATGTGTGGCAGATATTGTGGCTGCCTATCCATGGTGATCATGTGATCTATGATCCTGATGTTGGATTTGATGCTTGCTTAGAGGTGATGGATATGGACTAGTTTGTGTTGGTCACCTCACAGATTGATTTAGAGACATATAGAGGTCATGTGCCCACCTTCAGATTGATTATTACAGTGATCATTTTAGGTTTGGTGGCTCCAGAAAATCATGGGTGATTCTTCAGTCCAAGATGAGGTTTGGCTTGGCAACGGATGTTGTACAAGAGGACTCTGTTTGTGTGGGGGCCCATGATGTTGGCTTCCATGTACCATGATTTACATGACTTTGTGTATTGCGATGGGAGAGCCCTCAGTGCAGGTGTGACTTTTCTTCATATATGGGCATGCGAGCACATTGCAGTGCTTCGGTTGATTATACAAATAGTGGATGTGGAGCCAGATGATCCTATCATATGAAGATATTGTGGTTCCATCACACTCAAGCACATAAGATAGATTGGGCTCCCATACTAGAGATGGGTAATTGACAACATGACAGTGTTCCATTGGCGGCCATGGCTTCAGATGTCGCCATGGTATGATGATATACAAAAAATTTACTTCGCCCAACATACCCGATATATGCAAGTTCAAGAGCATACCATGGTTGAGCGGTACCTTCCTGATAGAGTGGCTAGACAATTTGGTGATGTACAGGATAGGCCCAATGATGGCTACAGGGCTATTTTGCGAGATCGGCTAGAGAAGTTCCCACCTAGGGACCGATGATTCTGGCAACAAAGGTTTGTGAGATTTTTTGCTAGTTGGTTGCCTAGCCTTGGGAAAATGATCAAGGTCATCCCATTTATCAAACCAATCCCACTTATGATGCATGGTTTGTGCCACCACAACAACTTATAGATCCTATAGGTGCTCCTCCTAGAGGGAGGCCACGAGGCAGAGGTGTCAGAGGTATAGGATAGAGTGGCCAGGATGGCCATGATGGAGAAGTTCTAGGGGATCCTACAGTCAAACAACAACCTCCTCAACAAACTCCAGTAGTGCAACAGTAGCCAGTTCCACCACCACCATTGGATGCTAGAGATGCACAGATACAATAGCTACAACAGTAGGTGTAGGCTTTGACAGGTGAGCAAGACTAGGCTCGCTAGGAAATTTTGGTTGTGACTGCTGAGTGAGACCAGGCTCGATAATAGGTGGTCATATTGACAGCGGAGAGGGATGCGTCTCTTCAGAGATTTCAGGTTGTTACTGGGGAGAGAGACCAAGAGGTTGAGAGACGACAATAGATAGTGGCTATGGTAGTAACCACACATGGTCAAATTGTTTCGGCTAGATTGTACCAAGAGGCTGTTACAAAGGTTGTGTATTATAGGTAGCACTATCATAGGGATGTTCTGATGACTCTTCAACAGTCCAATTTTTCACAGTGTTGTGACATGCATCCCCATGTCGAGGATTAGCCTTAGCGACATGCTAGAGAGGGTAGCAGCCACTAGGGCTAACATTTTTGACGTATAGAAACTTTTTGATTTTTCCCAATTCTTTATACTAATATACATTCATGGGCTCCTTCTTGATAGCCTCATGGGTATTGTACTTATGATTGATATACCTACACTGATCCAGATTTTGTACCATGACATATTTTTTGATATATATGATATGGATACAGATGATTCATGCTATGATGTGTTGATTTTATTTCATGTATGGATGAATATGATATGGATGCATTTACTTTTATGTTTATGTGATATGCAATGATATGATATGGATGGATGCAATGTTATATTGTTTTTCATTATATTTTCATGATATGATATAGATAGATGTTTATGATATGCATACATTATGGATGCATTTCTTTTTGTATATTTTCTATGCATGTTATGATGATAGATGCATACAGATGGATGAATGTAAATGCTTATGATATGCAATGATTTAATATTCTTAGAATATAAAATTTATATTATTCATCACAACTTAGATGATAATGCAAAATGTGTTATATGATATGCAAATGATTATGTTGACGGATGTTTTATGCTTATGATATGATTATGAGATACATGTATTTTGATGGTTTGTATATGTAGGGTGGATGCATTGATGATGTTTTTGAGTGTCGTGATATTAGGTTAGCGTGGGGAGAAGATAGAATAATGAAGAATGAATAACCTTTGTCGATGATGATTGCTTCAAAAGATCCAACAAGCCCATAATCTGTTGAGACTTTATTAGAGATGGTAATGAGACAATGCAAAAGAATACATGATGAAATGCAGGATGGGTGCTCATAGTTCAAGATTGGTATTTTCCGTCGTTCCTTATTGTTTGACAGATACGATGCATCAAGGTATTGATAACCGGGATGGCATTGCATCTAGTGTAATGGACTTTGACTCGACAAGCAGATAGGATATTTCTTTTTCACATCCTGACATACGAAAACCTTGTTGGAATGTAAGTTAGAATCTTAAAATATATTGGACCAAAGCATATGCAATAGTCAACAACATACTATAAAAAAACCTTCCTACACAAAACAAAGCAAGTATGTGCCAAGATTATTTTACAAGAGTATCCCCAAACACAAAAAATGAAAGATAATGAACGATGCCTTATTCCTTTCTCTCTAAATCATTTTAGATAGACATCATCGAGAGGTCCTTGGAATGGGTGATTAAGATAAACCATAAGAAAATATCAAAGACAAACAATCAGTGTTATCTATAGCTCTTGCCTAGTGTAATTTTAGCTGAGGTGATATCTGATGCTAATGTCCATTGCAAGTGTGATCTCCTAAAATGTTATGTTCCTAATGTGAGAGATGCTAAGTAATTAATGATGCAATAAGAAGAACTAACACAAAAGAGGACACCTCAATGATTAGCTTAAGTAAATGGTAAACATGAAAGCAAGATAAAACAAATTGAAGTTGATTATACCTTCATGTTGCTCCTTCCTTGGTTGGCCCTTTGATCCTTGAAGATTTGTGTGCTCTTTGGATGACAAGCTAAATCGGATGTGCAAAGTGATATGCAAGATGGATGGAGATATGATAATGATGAGATGCTAAAAGCTATGGAGGATGAGAGCTCAAATGACAATTTTGCAAGAGTTTTTATAGAAAAAGATTTGATTCCCCTTTTTTGAGAGAAATGAGGGGGTATTTATAGGATAATTTAAATTCTCTAGAGAATTCAATGGTTGAGATTGATCCAACAAAGCCAAGATGAAGGGCTATGGTGAGTTGAGGACTCACAAATCCTCACATCTTAACATGTGGAATGTGAGATGGTCTAGGGTGGGATGATGTGGAAATGAGGTGGAAGAGAAGTACATGAGGTGGATGAAGGACAAGTACCTTGTAGGTACCTTGGGGGATGAGAAGATTTCCTCAAAAAGGAACTTGTTGTCCCCAAATGAACATGAAAGAGACATTTGAGGAATTTTAGAATTCCTCAAAAATCTCCATGGAAAAAGGGGAAGTGGTTGGAGAAATAAATGTGAATTAAAAATTCACATTCTTAGGAGAGTCTATTGGATAAAAGAGGGTCTCCAAAAAGCTGGGGATTTGTCACATGTGGGTGATGTGACAAATCCAAGGTTCTAGAAGTCCTTGGCACATGTAAAGTGACAAGTCAATTCTTCTAGAACTTGTATGGGGATAGGGTAGACCTTGGAAAGATAAAAGTGAATTAAAAATTCACATGGGGAAGAGGAGAGCCTTGGGTGAATAAAAAGGAATTAAAAATTCCTTGGGAGATGGGGAGAGTTGACCAAGGTACTGATTAGGCTTAACTAATCAGTAATTAGAAGATAATTAGTGGTTAGTAAGGATTAGAATCCAACTTGCAAAAGTTGGAGGATGTGACACATCCTAATCAAGGATTAGGCATGTGCACATCCCTAATGAAAAGATTAAGAGGTTGATTAAGATTAAGTGAAAGATGTGTCATGTGAAGAATTTAAATAAATGTCATATTTATTTAATTCATTTGATGAAAGGGGAATTAAAGGGGTAAGGTATTTAATTATTTAACTAGATACCTTAGGAATTAGAGGAAATTTAGAGGTATTAATTAAATAATAGTGTTATTATTTAATTAATGCGGATAAGAGGATATTTAGATGAAAAAGGGGTAGATTTGGACAAATGAAGTGTCCAAATTTAGGTGTCTACATTTTTCCCCTCTTTGAGATGGTGTTACGAAGTAGCATTATTTCAAAGAATATTAAAACATAGAACCTGGAAGAATATGGTTAGATTGGAAAAGATGCCCTAGTCATTCAAAGGAGTGACTTAGGAAGGAAAAATAAATGATGAAGATTAGGGATTGAGGATGCCCCCTCGAGAGGACATGCGGGTTCAAGAGAACATGGGTGTGCTCTCGAAATGGATGAGATGAGGAAAGGGGATATGAGGATGATGATGTAAAGTAGTGGATAAGAAAGGAGGATAAGAAATGGGAGATGAAGGTGATCACAAATGGATTCCAGTTAAAATATGATGTTGCCCCAATTGAGCTACAAGCCAGGTTGGGCGGATGGTTGATGGAGTGTTGTGGATGAGGGAATGATATATCCCAGAACAACACAAGGATAGGGAAGGATACATCCGGATGAGGATGAGGATGAGGATGAAGATGAGGATGAGTGTTGTTGATGAGGGAATGATACATCCCAAAACAATACCGAAGGATAGGGAAGGATTTATCCTAATGAGAGTGTTGTTGATGAGGGAAGGATACATCCCAAAAAAACATAGGGATAGGGAAGGATACATCCTGCTGCTACTGATGATGATAGTATTGTTGATGAGGGAATGATACATCCCAAAACAATACCGAAGGATAGGGAAGGATTTATCCCGATGAGAGTGTTGTTGATGAGGGAAGGATACATCCCAAAAAAACATAGGGATAGGGAAGGATACATCCTGCTGCTGATGATGATGATAGTATTGTTGATGAGGGAATGATACATCCCAAAACAACACAAAATGATAGGGAAAGATACATCCCGAGGATGAAGATGATGATGAGGAGGATGATTGGATCAAGGATGATGATGATGATAAGACCAAGAGTGTGATTAGATTATTTGAATGGATGAGGATGGGGTAGATACGCAAGATGATGGAATGGAAAATGAAATGAAATCCTAATGCAAGTTTTCATCCTTAGAGCACTGATTTTTTCTATAGCATAAGACACCGGGCGTCAGGGTATGTAAACCAAGATGGATTAGTGTCCAATGCATAAAACAAACACAACAGACAAGAAGGCTATTCCAACACCCCAAAGTCATGAAGACATTGGTCGAGCCAAGTATTGGGATAACCACAAGCACAAAAGGATGTCCTAGTGTAACACGAGACCACAGGGGTCTTGGTGGGTACTACGTGGGACAACGAAGAAGACATAAACATAAAAAAGATCAATATACGCCCCTATGTTTACTAGTCAAAGCACACCATGATATGATGGATCAAGGCGACCATGACAAGTGATGATAGGGATCTCAAATGATAAAAAAAGTCAAAAGCATCAAAAGATCAGAATCAATTTCAAACGTCCTTTGCTATAGGATGAAGAGGATGGATGGGGTTGATGCGGTCTGTTAGGAAGGATACATCCTATTGAGACCAAAGATGGAGGATATATGGGTTGATCAACATGACATAGGATACCAAAAACTGATTGGATCTCGTGATACGAATGACTTTGTTCTATAAGCACCAGCTAGGATAGGGACATACTTGATGACACGAAAAGACGATAGGACGACAGGACGATAAGGCACAAGACAACAAAACCCTAAAGACCTAGGGGCTCGAGGGTTGATCAAAGATCAACCTTGCCTACATGAAAGCACAAAGCCCTCGTAGTTCGATAAAGACCATGGATAAAAGCGGAAAGAGGACAAGGGTGACCAAGGATGGATGGTGAAAGACATGAAAGATACCCTAGGGGCAGACCAAATGATTTAGCCTTGCCTACGTGAGAGCACAGGGGTGACATAGTTCAATACAAGGCCAAAGATAAATGATGGAGGATGAGAAGACAGACAAAAGACAGAGCCCCAAAGGTAGATCAAATGATCGACCTTGCCTACATGAAAGCGCAGGGGCAACGTATTTCAGAACAAGACCAAAGACAAACAATGACATTACCATGATGAGAAGACACATGAAGGATGGTGATATGATGAGCCAGGATAGGTTGTGTGGATGGGATGGTGGATATGTGTAGGATGTGGGTTATGCGAAGCTCAGGAATGGGATAGTGATCTAGATTATTAGAAGATGAATTGGGAGGGTGAGAGGATGGATGGATGAGGGATGAAAAGTGAGGATATAGTAAGATGGATGGCATTGGATTGCGTGGGGGTAGCCTGTAGCTAGATACCAATGACAAGGGATTATGAGAGGGAAGGAACATAGAGATAAATGGATGGATTGATAAAGATGGGGAAACAGAAAGATGTTAGGACAGGTGGATAGAGGGATAAGGATTGGGGAAGATGGATAGGATGATAAGGATAGGGATATGGACAGGATGTTTAGATATAGGGATGGGTAGATAATGATGGAAGGGCGAAAAAGGGCTAGTGGATGAGAGTATAGGAAGATAAGTATTTGGTAGATGGAGGATATAAGGATGGAAGGGATGGGGAGACGGGGAGATGGAAAGGATTACATGGATGGATAGATGGACGATGTCGCCAAGGACTCTATTGCAAATAAGGAGATGCCCCCACTCTAGATGTGTCATGTGTGACGAGGCAAGAGGGGTAGCAAGATGGGTGGAATGGATATGGAGGTAGATGGATGTAGATAATAAGTATGGATCATAAAAGTAGATGGGGAGGATAAGGAAAATGATAATGGGTGAGGGGAAAATATGCCAAGAGATGTCCAAAGCATGTATATATATGTGCCCCTATCTTTATCAAGATCACAAGGAAGATGGAGGGACTGGGATATGAATGGGAGATGATGGGTAAGATGTGGAAGATAGGCAGGTGTAGGAGATGGAGGAAAGGAATGCGTAGGTGGAAGTTGCCCCCAATTGTGGAAGGAAATCGGATGGGGGATTTACGCATGATGCTTGTTTGCTAGGTTTTCATCATGGTACTTATCCAAGGCACTTTTTTTCCATGTTTTTATCATTTGACGAATGATTTTCTCTTTACTTTTTTTTTGCTCTTTTATTTTTGATCTTTTTTTTTTAATTTTGATTTTTGGATTTTTTTGTATTTTTTTGAATTTTTGGACTAGGATGTGGATGAAGATGGATAACGATAGGGATATGGATATGCAGATCTAGAGGATAGTTGGTAAGGATATGGATGAAGGACTCAAGCATCAAGTTCTATATGAGTTAATAAGAGCCCATGTTTGAAGCAACTATTCAGATGTTGGTACAACCTTAGTAGAAGAAACATATTATGCAAGAGGATGAATCAAAGGGATTGGACAAGGAGATAGGGGGGATAGTGGATGGGGTGTTGAAAAGTGTATGGATGGAATGATGGAGTGGGTGTGTGATAGGGGAAGGTGTTCAGGACCAACATTGGCACATGTGGTGGATGTGAAAAGAGAGCTGGATGAATGGACGAAGAGGGTGGCGATAATGGAGGAGTTGGGATAGTGATTTTTGGGATGTAGGGACCCAAAATAGATTTAGGAGATGGAGGAAGTAAATGATTTTGTGGGGGAATAGCAACTTTGGATGTTGTTATGGACTTTTCAATTGAAGGTATGGCACCTTTTTTCTTTGTGATCCACATGGTTTTTTTTTTTGCTTTGGTGGGCCTTTGTGGCCTTTTGGATTGATTTGGATTTTGGACTTGATTTTTCTTTTCTTCAACATGTCTTTTGAAGGGGACATGAGGAGCTTTGGATTTATACATTTTTTCTTTGGCATCCAAAGTGCTTTTAGTAGCAAGGGGATATATGTGAGGAGATGGATGATGTAGAGTGATGGAGGTAGGGTTATAGGGATTATGTGTAGATGGAGAATGTGTAGGTATGTGCCTTTGTTGATCCTGATTAGGAGTTATGAAGGTAGGATTTTTATGTTGTGTACGAGGGAGAGGGGGTGGATGAATGAAAGGATGAATAGGATAAGATGGAGGGGGTGATTTTGGGATATAAGGACCCAAAATGGACTGTGTATATGGAAGATGTGTGGGGTTTGATGGAGGGCTATAAGAAACCATAGTAGATGGAGGATGAGCAATGATGGATGGAGGGACATAAGGACCCAAAATGGATTGAGAGGATGAGGGAGGAAGATGGATGGTTTATTTTAGGTAATATGATGGAGGAGGGGGGATGGCGACAAATGACTTGGTAGAATGATGAAAAGTACCTCTTATGCCTTTAGAAGAGGATCGTTTAGGATGTATGGAGGTTGTACCAACATCTTTAGAGTGCGGGTTTTGGGAGATATATCCAAGACCATGTGTGCCTGGATGTTCTTTGACTTGGATGGGCTCTAAAGTACCTTTCTCATGAAGGCCTAAACCTTTTCCTTGATAGTTCATGTTCTGTAGCATGTGATTTATGGTAGGATGCTTATTCTCTTGGAAGCATGATGCAAGCACATTAGTAGGTGGAAGAGGTAGGGTGGTGTATATGTGTTGTTTGTCTTCTATAAGAAGGCCACCACAGATAAGTGTAATGTGACCAAGGTGATACAAAAGTGGCGTTGGGATGGGCGATGAAGGATCATGTGATGGAGATGAGGGGATAGCTGCATCAGGAGGAATGAGTAATAAGGGATTAGGAGAGGAATTGGGGAGTATGATGGGATCTGAATTTATGGCAGTGGATGATAAGTGCTCATGAGATGGAGTGATTGGATCTTGAATGCAAAGGGGATCAAGGGATGGAGTGGATGAGCTAGTGTGATCTTGTGATGGGGTGGATGGGAGGATAGGATCATGACTTGGTTGAGGATAGGAATCGTGAGATGGGATGTATGGGCGATTATGATCTTGGGATGTAGTGGATGGGATGGTAGGATCTTGATTTGGAGGAGGGGATATGCTTGTATGCTTTGGATCAAGCTCTTGGCATGAATCATCTTGTGGGGGATGTATGATGATGGAAGAGTGTTGGAGGGACTCCTCAATTGGGGAAGATAGGAGGATGGAGGATTCATGAAGGTCATTGGATTGAAGTTTGTGAATATTAGGACTGGGAGGAGGGGATTGGATGTCTTCAATGGATTGGGTGGATCTAGTAGTAAAATATGGGGATTTAATGGATTCGATGGGTTTGACCGGCTCAGCCGTTTGGAGGGTGTCAAGAATGGTGATGGGAGGGATAGGTGTAGGATGGAGGAGGGCCTCATCACTAGTGACAATGCATGATAGAGTGGGAGGGCATGGTGTCTCTTCTATCATGAGTCCTTGGGCGACATTTGGAAGGGATGTAGGATTAGGTGGAGTGATGGGAATGGATGGAGGATTAGGATTAGACGTGGGGATGGGATTGGATGGAGAAATAGAAGAAGATGGAGGATTAGGATTAGATGAGGGGATGGAAATGTATGGAGGACTAGGAGGATTAGGGTTAGGGATTGGAGAATTAGATGAGTTGATGGGTGGATGAGGATTCGATGTAGAACTAGGAGGAGATGGAGGATTCTGATTAGATGAGTAGATGGGACTAGATGGAGGACTAGGAGTGGTTGGAGGTGGGTTATGTTTAGATGGATGATTAAGATATAATGTGGTGAAAGGGGGAGTGATGTAGGAGCATGTGGATGTGGGATTAGATTGGGAAGATTGGGATGGTGAGTGATAGCAGGAAGATGTAGATGAAGGATTAGAATGGGGAGATGTGGAATTAATGTAAGGGTATTGGGATGGGGGATTGTGATAGGAAGGTGTGGATTTTGGATTAGAACAGGAAGATTGAGGTGGTGAACCACCATAGGAAGAAATGTATGGTGAGTTGGAATAGAAAGATAGGGATGATGGATTAGGATAAGCGGATTGATATGGTGGATTAGGATAAGGGGAGTATTGGGATGGGGGATTGTGATAGGAAGGTGTGGGTGTTGGATTAGGATGGGGAGATTGAGATGTGAAATTAAGGTAGAGGTACTGGGATTGTTGATGATGATAAGGAGAGGAGGATATGGAGGTTGGGTAGGATAGAGTTTGAAAGGGAGGACATGATGAATATGTCGATGGTGAGGATGTCGGATATCCCTTGTCAAGAGTAGCATAAGGATTGTTATTAGATGCAGATGAAGGCATGGTGGGATAGTTCAAAGAAGTAGTGGGATTTTGGGAGGCGATTGGAGAGAGCTTGCTGGAAATGATAGTGTCAAGGGGATCTATATAACAATCTTCATGATCAACAAGATTTTCGTTATCATCATCAACGTAATTAGGTTTCCCCTTGACTACTATTATTGGTCGTGTGAGAGGGGGATAAATATTCATGATGGATACAAAATGGATATGGATTGAGAAGATGGAGGGGCCTAGATGATGGAACGATAAATAGGATGGATTAGAGGAAGATGTAGGTGAACTAAAGCTCAAGTTGGGATATTGGATTAAAGCTCAAATTCAGATGATGGGATGAGTGAATGACACTTGAAACGGGTAGATAGATACTCAGAATGGGTGAATGGATACCTCAAGCAGGAGAAAGATAGTTGGAACGGGAAAAAAAGTTGTCGGAATGGGTGAACAGTTGGTCAGAAAGAGGGAATGATTGCTCAGAACGAGCAAATGGATACTCGGAATGGATGGGAAGATGGTTGGCTTGGGTAAAAAATTCCCCTAGACAAGGAAACAACACTCGGAACAAGAAAATCGATTGCCGAAATGGGTGAAAAAACTTCTCGAAGCAGGGTCGTGTTAAAGCTCATATTTGGGTTGGATGAAAGCTCAGATTGGGATGATGGGATTAATGCTCAAATTAGAACTAGATTGGAGCTTAGATTGGGATTGGATCAGAGGATATGATAGAATTGATTTGAAACCAAAATCATGGGTTTTTACTAGAGGATGTAAGGTGTTGACAATCAGATTTTTGCCAGATTTGGTAGTTTTCAAAAATTATCAAATTTTGCCATTTTAGGAAAGTTCATAGGAATACGTTTGAGAGTCCAAGTTTTTTCCAAAAAATACCCAATACTAAGATAGGATGACTTTCCAACTAACATTCCAAATCTAAGATATGCATTCTGAGTTATTAACGAAAATAATTTTTCAAAAATAAAAAAAAAACACTAAATTATGATTTTGAGGGTCAAGATAAAACTTTGAGGTTTTGAAAATGTGCTGAAAAGGGGTCCAACCTATCCACATTTGAGTCAAAATTTATGGCCTCCAATTGTTTTTGCATAAAAGTCAAAACCCTCAAAATGAAGTCTAGATGATTGGGATGGATGATTTGATGATAGATACAAACTCTAATGATGTTCTAAGAAGCACCTATGTGTTTTTGGTCACTGAAACAATGACTTTCAGAAAATGTTGATGGATGCTTGGAACATAGAAATCGCCACTCGAAATGGGTGATCCAACATTCAAAATGGACAAATGGATGCTTGGGAGGGTGAAATGGAGGCTTGAAATGGCCAAATGGATGTTTGGATTGGTTAAATGAATGTTTAGGCTGATCAAATGGTCAAACGGAGACTCGAGGTGGTTAAACGGAGGTTTGGAATGGTCAAATGGATGAAACTGTCCATTCTGGAGGGCGTATCCACACTTCTGCATTGAAAACAGTGGATCAAGAGGGCGTATCTGCACTTATGATGTGAAAAATGCTGAAACAGGGGGGCTTATATGCACTTCTGTAGTGAAAAATGCTGAAACAGGGGGGCGTATCTGCACTTCTGTAGTGAAAAATTTTGAAACAGGGGGGCAAGTTCACCCCTCTGTAGAAAAACAGTGACTTGGTTTGGATGATGAGATTATGACAAGGACTTTGAAAGGACTTCAATGAGGTTGACTTATCAAAATTTACTGGTTTTTCATAGAAAGACACTTTGAACAAGCACAATCCTATGATTAGTGTTAAGGGGTATTGCTAGGAAGGGTCTTACTCTAGGATGAACAAGGTTTCTAGGGAGTCCTCGATATACGCTCAGTACATGAGACACAACCGTGAACAACAGTCCATCACAAGCATGAGTTGGGAACCCCAACAAGATACTGAAAGGCTCGGACCAACTCTTCATGTCTATCTAGGTATCACCCTACCTTCGATGTTCCGCCAATTACGACGCAACTGGATTGGGGTACAGCTTTGGCTCTCCCCCCTTTGTATACCTCGTTGGTACGCGTGGTTGGGATCATCCCTTGGGGTGATGAAATCCCCAAGCATGTCCCTCTAATAAGAAGACACTAATTGTTTCCAACTACCCCCCCGGTCCGCACAAAGTGCAAGGGGAAGATGAAAACAAACTAATGCCCCCTTAGGGTAACATAAAGAAAAAAATAGACACAACAAACAAGTATTACTTCCCCCTAATTATGCTAAGTGAATAGATAAAACAGTAAAGAAAACTTGAAATATTGAATAAAATAAAGGCCCTGCAACCAAATGTTAGTTGTTTTATCTTTTTCCCTTTGTGAATTTCAACAAAAATACTACAAAGTACCAGCAAGAAATCTGACTTCACCCACTAACAAACAGGGTTAGAGGGTTAGAACTCCAAACAACAAAAAATAGAGGCAAAAATGAAACTAAAATACAACTTTTTTACCTTCCTGAACGTGTTGTTTAGGGAAAATCCGCCCCTCTGCAGTGAACTGTCAAAACGTCGGAACAAGAGGGCAAATCCACCCCTCTACAAAAAACTGTCAAAAACGTCGTAACAGGAGGGAAAATCCGCCCCTCTGTAGAAAACTGTCAAAAATGTCGGAACATGAGGGAAAATCTGCCCCTTTGCATAAAAACAGTTAGAAATGTCAGAACAAGAGGGAAAATCTGCCCCTCTACAGAAAAACAGTTAGAAACATCGGAACAGTAGGGCAAATCTGCCCCTCTATAGAAAACTGTCAAAAACGTCAGAATTGGAGGGAAAATCCGCCCCTCTGCAGAAAACTGTTAGAAAACATCAAAACAGGAGGGAAAATCCGCCCCTCTACAGAAAACTGTCAGAAAATGTCGGAATAGGAGGGCGTATCTGCACTTCTGTAGTGAAAATTGTCAGAAAACGTTGAAATAGGAGGGCATATCCGTACTTCTACAATGAAAACTATCAAAAAACGTCAGAATAGGAGGGCATATCCGCCCCTCTACAACGCTCGGGAGGGCAAGTCCGCCCCTCTGCGACCTGAACCTGCAAACAACTTAAATAACAACAAACGTAAAGCAAAGAGACCCGTTTGTGGGTCCCACCGGGCATGCCAGAAATGCAATCTCCTAAAATGTTATGTTCCTAATGTGAGAGATGCTAAATAATTAATGATGCAATAAGAAGAACTAACACAAAAGAGGACACCTCAATGATTAGCCTAAGGAAATGGTAAACATGAAAACAAGATACAACAAATTGAAGTTGATTATACCTTCATGCTGCTCCTTCCTTGGTTGGCCCTTTGATCCTTGAAGATTTGTGTGCTCTTTGGATGACAAGCTAAATTGGATGTGCAAAGTGATATGCAAGATGGATGGATATATGATAATGATGAGATGTTAAAAACTATGGAAGATGAGAGCTCAAATGACAATTTTGCAAGAGTTTTTGATAGCAAAAGATTTGATTCCCCTTTTTGGAGAGAAATGAGGGGGTGTTTATAGAATAATTTGAATTATCTAGAGAATTCAACGGTTGAGATTGATCCAACAAAGCCAAGATGAAGGGCTATGGTGAGTTGAGGACTCACAAACCCTCACATCTTGACATGTGGAATGTGAGATGGCCTAGGGTGGGATGATGTGGAAATGAGGTGGAAGAGAAGTACATGAGATGGATGAAGGACAAGTACCTTGTAGGTACCTTGGGGGATGAGAAGATTTTCTCAAAAAGGAAATTCTTGTCTCCAAATGAGCATGAAAGAGACATTTGAGGAATTTTAGAATTCCTCAAAATCCCCATGGGAAAAGGGGAAGTGGTTGGAGAAATAAATGTGAATTAAAAATTCACATTCTTAGGAGAGTCTATTGGATAAAAGAGGGTCTCCTAAAAGCTCGGGATTTGTCACATGTGGGTGATGTGACAAATCCAAGGTTCTAGAAGTCCTTGGCACATGTAAAGTGACAAGTCAATTATTCTAGAACTTGCATGGGGATAGGGTAGACCTTGGAAAGATCATGGGGAAGAGGGGAGGCTTGGGTGAATAAAAAGGAATTAAAAATTCCTTGGGAGATGGGGAGAGTTGACGAAGGTACTGATTAAACTTAACTAATCAGTAATTAGAAGATAATTAGTGGTTAATAAAGATTAGAATCCAACTTGCAAAATTTGGAGGATGTGACACATCCCAATCAAGGATTAGGCATGTGCACATCCCTAATGAAAAGATTAAGAGGTTGATTAAGATTAAGTGAAAGATGTGAAATGTGAAGAATTTAAATAAATGTCGTATTTATTTAATTCATTTGATGAAAGGGGAATTAAAGGGGTAAGGTATTTAATTATTTAACTAGATACTTTAGGAATTAGAGGAACTTTAGAGGTATTAATTAAATAATAGTGTTATTGTTTAATTAATGTGGATAAGGGGATATTTAGACAAAAAAAGGGGTAGATTTGGACAAATGAAGTGTCCAAATTTAGGTGTCTACAACAGGAAGGATACATCCTAGGACATGTTGAATAGATTTTTGTTTGATGTTAGCATGATGATGCTAAAATGAGTCATTACCATAAACTTCACTAACACATTTACCTATGATTTTAAACTTTAGATTTTGACTTTTGAGTTTGCACTTTACAACTTGCCACATTTTTTTTCTACTTGTTTCACCAAAGGGTGAAGGTGATGATCATTTATTATGGGTGAAATTTTATTATGGGTGAAAGCGAGATGGGATGGATGGAATTTTGGATTTTCTGAAATATCTGAATGTTTTTGGTATTTTGAAATATTTTGAGGTTGTTTTTGGTCTTTTTGAAAGTTTATATGAATGTTTAGGTTTTTTTAATTTTCTGAGGTTGTTTAGGGTTTTTTTAACATTTGAGGCTTTTTAGATCTTTTGAACTTTTTCTATTATTTTTGTGTTTTGTATTTTTCAGATGTTTTTGTGTATTCTAAATATCTGGATATTTTTGTGTTCTCTAAATATCTGGATGTTTTTGGGTTTTCAATATATTTGAATGTTTTGGGGTTTTCGAGATATTTGAAAGTTTTATGGTTTTTGAGGTATTTGAATGTTTTGGGGTTTTATGAATTTATGAGTTTCGGCCAAGAACCTAACCTAAAGACCTATCCTAGGGGCCTCGAGGGCTAATCGAAGATTAGCCTTTCCTATGTTATACACATAGAGGCCACATAGTTCGACTGACTTAACCCATTTATAGGACAAAGATATGAAGATACAAGAGATGAAAACTGATTACAATAAACTGCTAAAGGAATAACCTAGGGTGTCTCGAGGGCACATCAATGATGGCCTTGCCTATGTTCAAGCTCAGAGACAACGTAGTTCGACCAAAGACATTGTTTTTTTGGATTTTTTGATGTTCAGCCTTTTTAGGGTTTTTGATGTTTTTAGGATGTTTTGGATTTTTTCTTTCAATTTTCTAAATGTTTTTGGATTTTCATTGTACAAGATTTTGCAAAATGTTTTTGGATTTTCTAGATAAAATTTTATGAATGTTTTTGGTTTTTTGCAATAAGGTGTCCCATGACCTCAAGATATACAAGAACCTGATTGTGACACATAATGAAATGCCCCCAATGTGATATGTTAGCCTACTTTGATAGAGGCAGGAAAAATTGATCTTGGGAATATGCCAAGTAGTGCTAAAAAGTTCATGATACCTTACAGTGATAAGCCATGATAATGACGCAAATGGGGGATGAATAGCAATGCAAAGAATGATAGGTCAAATGAGCCAAAGAATAGATGGAGATACCTTATTTATGCAAGGTTCCTATTTGCTAGGTTTTCACCAAGGTACCCTCCCAAAGCGCCACCGAAGTGGTTTTCACTAGAGGATGATTTTTTTCTTTACTTTTTTCAATCTTTTTTCTCATTTTTTTGCATTTTGATCATTTTTTTATTTTTTTGAATTTTCTGATTTACACCCTTCATGTTTAGGCATAAAACTTTTTCAGATGCAAGTTGTTGATTGGATCCTACAAGGGTTCACCTTCAGGGGTTAACAGTTGGTATGCTCCTGATCTGTAGCTTGTTGTGATGACAAAGGGACCCAACCAATTAGGCTCAAACTTTCCTTTGTTGTCTTGATCTGGAAGGTTCTTTTGATTTTTCTTTAAGACAAGATCCCCTAACTGGAATGACCAACATTTGTTTCTCTTGTTATATCTTTGTTTCAGTCAATTTTGATACACTTGCAAATGATTAAGGGCATCAAGATGACGCTCATCCAAAAATTCTAGCTCATTTAGTTGAGACACTCTATACTCTTCCTCAGTTATCAGATTCTTTAGTGATACTTGCAATGATGGGAGCTCAACCTCAATAAGAAAGATGACTTATGATCCATAGACCAAGGAAAAAGGGGTTACTCTTGTAGGTGTGCAGATACTGGTTCAATAAGCCCAAAGAGTGGGATTTAGCTATAGATGCCAGTCACGACCAACTCCGTTAACTATTTTCTTTAGGATTTTCAAGATAGTTTTGTTCGTTTCTTCTACTTGGCCATTGCCTTGGGGATAGTATGGTGTAGAGAATTGGTGTTGGATATTGAAACTCTGGCACAACTCTTTCACATCATAATTTTTAAATGGGGTTCCATTGTCTGTGATGAGGGTTTGCGGTATACCATAATGACAAATTAGGTAATTCAGGATAAACTTGGCTCTTTTCTTCCCCATTATGTAGGTCATAGGAATGGCTTCAACCCACTTAGTAAAGTACTCAATGTTGGTTATGATAAACTTATGGTCGTTGGATGAGGTTGGAGTGATTTTTCCTATGAGGTCAAGTCCCCACTACAAAAAAGGTCATGGTGTGATCATTGGTTGCAATTCTTGAGTTGGAGCATGAATCAGATCCCCATGTTGTTGACATTGGATGCATTTTTGCACATACTGATGAGCATATTTTTCCATGGTTGGCCAATAGTACCCTGTACTCAACAGTTTCTTAGCTAATGTCATACCACTAGAATGGGACCCACATATGCCATCATACAGTTTTGTTAAGGTAGTTAAGGCATCCTCTTGGTTAAGACATCATAGTAATGTCCCTTTGATGCTTCGATGATAAAGGGTATCACCGAGGATCACGAATTGGGATGCCTTTTTGACAAAGGTCTTTTTAAGGTTTGGGATGATATCTGATGGAAGGGTTCCTCTATTAAGGTAAGTAAAGATGTCATACTACCAAGGGGATCTAGGACAACCAATGACACATGCGAATTCAGATTTAGGGATTTTGAAAGTTGGTATGAGAAGTTATTCTACTAAGAATTCACATTGAATAATGTTGTTCGACATGTCTAGTAGTGATCCAATTGTTTCCATTGCATCTGCTACTCTATTATTCATACAAGGAATTTTCTCAAAATTTATGTCTATAAAAATATCTTTGAGATTCTCCACCATCTTCTTGTAAGGAGTGAGTTTATCATCTTTAGTTTGATAGTCATCATCGACTTGGTATAACCAGTTGTGAGTCTCCATAGACTTCAATCTCTTGTATCTTCCACTAAAATGTTATCCTGAGACCTGTGATCAAGGCTTCATACTCAGCAATGTTATTGGTACATGGGAATGATAGCCTATAAGACTTTGGCATGCAGTCACCTTGGGGGGTGATGAAAATAATGTTGGCTCCTGATCCATGTTGGGTGAACAATCCATCAATGTACATCTTCCAAAAAGTTGTTAGATCAATAAGGAATATTGATTCATCATGGAGCTCAGATATTAAAGGGTTCTCATCATAGATAGGTGCTTCTGCTAGCTAGTTTGTGATCACTTGTCTTTTGATTGCCTTGCGCTCCACATACTCTATGTCAAACTCTGTCAATATCTTTACCTATTTAGCCATTCGTCTCGTGAGGGTTTCTTTGGATAATAGATATTTTAATGGATCAATCTTTGCGATGAGCTTGATTTGGTGTGACAACATGTAATGTCTGAAATTTTGTGAAGCAAAAACTACTATTAGGCATGCTTTCTCAATGTGTGAATATTTCATCTCATATCCTACCAAGGTTCTGTTGATGTAGTATATGGTTCTTTCTTTTCCATTTTCATTATGTTGTGCTAAAAGAGCTCCTAATGCTGCTTGTGTTGTTGAGATATATAGGATTAGTGGCATGTTTGGTATTGGCGGCATGAGCACTGGAGCTGTTAGTAGATAATCCTTGATCTACTAGAAAGATTTATCACATTTTTCATCCCATTTTTAAGTTATCCCTTTATGGAGAAGATGAAAAAAGGGGTGAGCCTTATTCGATAACTGAGCTATGAACCTTTTGATGGAATATAGCCTTCCTTGTAATCCTCTCATCTGCTTTAATGTTTGTGGTGGTTCCATGTCTAGGATAACTTTTACCTTTGTTGGATAAATTTATATCCCTCTTTGTGAAATGATGAATCCAAGAAGTTTCCCTGAAGTAACCCCAAACACACTCTTTTTTGGATTCAGTTATACTTTGTATTCTTCAAGTCTGTCAAAGATAGGTCCTAAGACTTGTATGTGCTCACATCTCTTCTTTGTTTTTTTCAAAATATCATCCACATAATATTCAACTATTTTGTGGATCATGTCGTGAAAGATGAGGGTCATTGCTCTTTGATAGGTAGCTCCTACATTCTTCAACCCAAATGGCATCACATTCCAGTAGTAGGTTCCCCATTAACAAGTAAAGGCAGTTTTATGTTGATCCTATTTGGGGATTACGATTTGATTCTAGCTTGAAAATCCATCCATGAGCGACAACATTTCATGCCTAGCTATTAAATCCATAATGAGATCAATGTTGGGAAGAGGAAAATCATCCTTCAGACATGCCTTATTTAGATCCCTGAAATCAATGCATATTTTGATGTCCTAAGTGGGTTTTGAGACTGGTACTAGGTTTGAAACCCACTCAGGATAATCTATCGATCAAATGAATCCAATGTCAAGAAGCTTTTGTAGTTCCAGTTTTACCAAGAGTGTTATTTGAGGATGCATATTCCTTAATTTTTGCTTGACTAGTTTGGCTTCAGAATAGACTACTAGGTGATATACAACCACTTCTAGATCAAGGCTTGGCATATTTGTGTATGACCATGCAAAGTTATCTCTTTTCTCCTTAAGGAATGTTGCAAGGTTCTATTCTTCATCTAACAAGGATTCAACATAAAAGGTGATCTTAGGTTCTTCTTTTGTTCCCACATTGACTGGTGTAACCTTTTCTGCTAGTACCGATGATTTTTTTGGATGCATTGCACTAAGGGGGAGATTGAATCCCTCATCCTTGGGTGCCTCAAGGAGGTTTTCACCATCGAATACATCCTTTTTTTTTAATATTTTAGGACCAAAGAGTGCCACGAGGTGATTTTTACTCAAGGATCTACAAGTTAATTGCATTTCATTTATTTTGTGACTGAAGCATTCAATTGTCTCCCCATAGTATGCCCCTGTATCAAGCTCTATGTCAAAGCCAACTTTGTAATCTTCCCATGATAAGTTGTCTCGGAGTCCCATGAATTCTAAGATTGCTTCATCATTTTTGAATAAATCTAGAACCAGTGGTCCTTGTTGGTCCATGTCAATGACTTGCGGGTATACCAAGCGTATTTTGGTTTGTTAGTTGCTTGAGATAAAGGATGTTATGGATATCATGAAGATGTTGTTGTTCTCAAATAGGTCACCCATATCAAGGAGGAAGTCATCTAAGCTTGTGTCAGGCAATGTAGGTAACCAAGAGGAAGCCTCAACTTTTTTAGTAGTAATACCTTTGCCAATAATTGTGAACTTGCTAGTAGTACAACCTAAGCGAAGATTTTTTGGTTGTTTCTTAGGAACGATGGGTTCTAATAAACCATTATCATTCTATCCTAGCTTCTCATTCTTGTTATACCCCATGTTCTACATTATTTGTAGACCTTTGTTGTCATCTTCTATGGGAAGAATAGGAATAGGTCGTTCATCTTGATAGAGGAGTTTAGAGATATCTTGCTCATGGACATCTTCTTGATTCAAATCTCCCCATTTGGTGAAGGTAGTAGCTACCATTTTGATAATTTATGGTTCTTTGGTGCTATATGTTGGTTTCTCGTGTGTTTGAGGAGAAATTGGTAGCTTCAACAACCATTATCTTGGATTACTACTTTGACATCGAGTATGCTTTTTACAACAGGTTCTTGTGATGTTGAGGTAGAGGCTAAAGATGATGGGTCAACAAATGAGCTTGATGGTGTAGGTCCTTCATCATTTTTGGGTATTTGTGGGATATTGTAAAACTTGGCTTCAAGGCTCTTGCAATAGTAGAAAGGCTCAAGATCTCCGTAGATAGTGATTTATCTTCCCTCGAAAGGAAACTTCACACACTGATGATAGGTTGAGTCTACGACTTTCAAAGCATGGATCCAAGGCTGACCAAGTAGAATGTTATAGGGAAGATCAAGATCAAGTACTTGGCATGTAGTCTTTTAAATAAGAGGTCCCACATAGATAGGGAGTGTTATGATTCATTATGATACCCATTATTAGTTGTCGTATGCTCTAATGGTGGTACTCTTTGTCTTCTCAATAGCATCTTCTGAATAGCCTAGATGCTTGATCAACTGCAAGGGTACAAATGTTTAGACCATCACCTCCATCTACCAAGACTCTTTTGACCTTGTTTTTATGAATGAAAACCTCAAGGTGTAAAGAATGATTATGAGATGGTTGTGATGGTAAATCTTGTTTAGAGAAGGTGAGAAGATGGCTGGCAATATGCCCTACCGTAGCTTGAAACTGATCACTATTAATGTTCTTAGGAACAAATGACTTAGACAAGGCTATTTCTAGTATTTCCCTACGTGCAGAAGATAATTTTAGGAGTTCCAAATTGATATCTGAGTGGGGATTTGTTTAATTTTATCTACAAGATTTTAATTTCTAGGATTAGATGCAGGGAAAATCGGTTGTGTCCTAGATTGAGCTAGGACAACTCCTTGAACGGTTATTTCTCCACGTCGCGTGGTGACTCCACATTTTGTACTAGCTCCTTTGATGGTGACAACAGTGATAACACTATCATAGGAAGCAACTACATTGGAATAATTATGATGAACATTGGTGTAATCCTTAGCTTTACCATTATTTTTAGCTTTGTTATGATTAGGCATAGGATTCTTGTATATCTTGAGATCCTAGTTTCCAGTGGGTACCTCAACAATATGGTATTGTTCTCTATGAGATCTTGGATGATATTCTTGAGTTGCATGCAATTTTCTATTTTATTTCCCTTGATTTTATAAAAGTTGCAAAGATCATGCTTATTGTACCAGGATGGATTTTCTTGGGGTTCTTGGTAGTTTTCAAATTTAGGAAGTGTTATCAAATTTGACTCTACCAATTTCTTCATGATCATTTCGATAGGTTTTGATAACTGTGTGTACTTGTATTTGGGATAGTTGTTCCTATTATCAGTTTTCCTTGGTTGCATGTTGTTGTTATTGATCTGATTGTTCTGAGGTGGTGCCTTTTTTTACACAGCTAGTTGGATATTAGCAACTTGATTATTGTTGGGTCCAAAAGCACTTAATATGATCTTAGCATCCACTACACCGTCGTTTGTTACATTTTTGTTTTTAGCCCATACACGAAGTTTCTCATTTGAACTAGTTGAAGGACGGTTGTCTTTGTAAGCTTGAGTATTTCCTTGTGAGATTAAGGCTCTTTCAATGTTAAGGGCTCTTGGAACAAGCTCATCATAGGATGTGATGAATTGCATTTTTAAGTGGAATGATAAATTTGGATCAAGGTTGGCTATAATGATTCCCACTTTTTGTTCATCAGGAAGAGGCCACTTGCTTTTATTAGCTCTTTGTCTCCATTTTTGTAAGAAATTTGTGAAGGTTTTCCCTAGATTTTGTTTGAGAGTGTACAACTCTTCTAGACTAATGCCCATGTCAAGATTGAAGGATAAGTGATCAATGAATTTGTCAGTGATTTCTTGAAAAGTTTTGATACCGAGAGGAAAAAGAGAAAACCAATCCATAGCAATGCCTGTTAAACTTCAAGGGAAGAGGAACATTAGATATGAATCATTATAAGCCACTTCCATACACATGACGTTGAATTATTTGATGTGGTCCACAAGACTTCCTCTCCCTGTGTATCTGTCAAATTTGGGGATTTCAAAACTAGGAGGGAATGGTAGCATTGCTATGATTCGATCAAATGGGTAAGGAAACAAGTTTTGTGTATGAGGCTTCTTTGTCTTGCCCATGCAAAAGTCCTGCATTTCTTGTGAGAGTTCTTTTAATTGTGAAGCTAGATCATCTTGTAGATTGGGTGGAGGAACATATAGTGGGATGAGAGATGAGTTATATGGGATGTATGAAGGTGTGAGATTCTGTGAAAGTGATGAATATGTTCCTAGTGTGTTTGGATTGATGATGTTTGTATGAGGAAAACAAGAACCTTGTTGATGTTGTTGGGTGTACTATTGAGCTAGTAAGGCTTATTGTTGAGCTTGGTATTTTTGTTGTGCCACTAGGGCTTGTTGTTGGGCCTACTGTTGTTGTTGTGCTAATAAAGCTACTTGTTGTTGTTGTGTGTCTTTTTATGTTGCTAAAGTTGCTTGTTGAGCTTGTTGGGCAATGGTCACTTGTTGTTGTTGTTGTGCTAACACTGGTTGCTATTTTTGTTGTTGTTTTACGGCTTGTTGGTAAGTTTTTTGTGCTTGTTGTAAAGCTAAAGCATGTGCTTGCAATGTGGGATTAGGTGATTGTTAAGACATCTGTGAAGGATTAGGTATATTGATGTTTTGAGTGGTTAGTGGGATGGTAGTGAAAGGTGGAGGATTCCCTTGGTTTAACATTTCTTGAAATATGGTAGAATGAGGTGGAGGAATGTATGTTTGAGATCCTGGTTGATTTGGTATAGAAAAGGGAGTTGTTGGAAAAGATGTTGTCATTAAATTTTATAATGGAAATGGCACACTAAGACCTTGAGTCCATTGATTGAAAATATTCCCTTTTCCTATGTTTGGAGGATTACCCTGTGCAAAAGATATAAACAAAGGATTTGTGATCAAGCTACTCCCAGGATTGATAGAACTTGTAACCAAGGGATTTCTTTGAGGTGGGTTGATAGGAGATGATGTGGTAATGGTAGATGGAATGGATGAACCCACCAGATGGTTGGATAAACATGTCCCTAGTTGCGTTGAGGGTTGATTCTATGATATGGTATTGACATGCCCTTGTGTGTTGCTTTGATATTTTTGGTCTATACCACTTTGTATGATGGTAGGTATACTTGTGGTATTCATAGGTGTGGATGAAGAAGGGTGTCCTGAAATGTTGAAGTGGTGGTGGAATAGTGAATTTCAAGCGGAGTGTGTATCTGTTTTAGATCCTCGGGAATAGGAGGAGCACCAAAGGTAGGTGTCCAAATAGTGGTGGGAGGTGGAGGATTGATTTCAATAGTACCTACAAGTTTATTACTTTCGAATGGTAAGGTGTGACCAAAATATTTAGCAAGGTTGGTTGCAACAAGACTACGTATGTAAGTTTAACTTAGCCCTTATGATGGAATTGTGAAATATTGTGTGAAATGTTATGCTACAAGCATTGGGGAGATAGGAGCTACACTTTCAAAAGATTGATGTTCTAAAAGTTCTTCTCTAGTTAGCTCAAATGGGTTGTCGGTGACATCTTTAATTTCGTATGGTCCTAAAGGAGATGATGGTTGTTGTGATGGTGTAACATGACTTCTAGGATCAAATTCTAAAGGATTTGGATCACTTGAGGTAAATGTAACTTTGGTTTTCTCTCTGATTCTCTTGTATTGTGATCTCATTTTTACCATAAATTTTGGGTCACTGATGGGAGAGTTGTGTTGAGATTTATAATGTTTGAACTCTCTAGTTGACTCAAAACTAGGTAAAAGGGACGTTCTAAGTCTTTTTGGAGCAATGATGATGCGGGATGAAAATATGGGTGATATGGAAACTGATCTTTGCAATCATTTTGGGACAACACTTTTGACTTAAGTTTTATATTGTGATGTTGGAATAAAGGATGATAATGAACTTAGAAATATTTAGGGTACACTTATGACCTTCAAGATAAACTAGTTCAAAGATGATAACTATCTCAACTAGGTGCATGGAAAATGATACATTTCACATACAAAGTAGCTAAGGTAGCAAGTTAGTTTGATGTTTGAAGTCCCAAAGTGTTGGTGTATTTGAAATTTTTCAAAGATAGATGAGGTGAAGGATGAAATGTGATGAAGGGGTGAATAAAATGTTTGACCCAATGTTGACTTAGAATAAACCTATGTTTTCCAAGACCACAGTAGCAAGAATGATGTTAGACCTCTAAAATGTTCAAATCCTAAAGACTCGATGATTTTGTTTTAGAAAAATTGTGGATCTTTAAAAATTTGAATGTCTTGGCTTATGAAGAACGTGTGTAGGTTAGGATTTTCTCTTATAGTGTGTTCATAAAAGTTTATCAACAATTTTTTTATGTTTTCATAGAGTGCCTCAATGCAGTTGTTGATTGCTTTTGCACTACAATGTCTAATATTATGGTGATGACCAGTTGACTTTCATTTGGGGATCTTTAATTTACATGAGATCATTTGGTAAAGTGAGATTTTTTTTTATAAGACCAAGGTATTAAAAATGATGCTAGACCTCTAAAATGTCCAAGTCCTAGAAAATGAGAGGAATGATGGGAATGTTCAAAACCGTTCTAGCTCTCCTAGATCGTGAATAAAATTTTCTCATCAAAGTGTAATGATTGTGGTAAAATATTGAAGCCTACTTTTGACCGTACTTTGTTCTACGATTCCTATGTCTGAAATTGCGGGTTGGAGAGTTTCTTCTATAGAGTTTGATATCATGTGAAAATAGTTTGGATTTAATGGAAGAAAGGAGGATATTTTATTGCCACTCTGGTGGTGGTAATAGGTGCCTTCCAGCCTCAATATCGATGTGTTCCTCTTCTTCGTCTAAAATGGTTGTTGTGTTTCTCCACTGTGAGTTTGTTTCCTTGTTTTCAAAAGTGAAGGTTCTCAAACTATTGATAATATTTGTTTGTTCATTGTTTATGAAGTCAAAGTTTGGTTGAATTATAGCACCTAGAAGATCAAGTTGTTCAACACGAGCAATCAGTCTCAAATAGTCATGTGGGGTTCATTTGTCAATTTATCTTTTCTTAAATGAATTGATTTTACCACAAACACTTGTCTTTTGATTATGTTTTCAAACTAGATGTTTATGTCAAAAACATCATAACTTTCACAATGTCCATTTCGTGAAAAATATGAGATTAAAGCCACATTTACCTACATTATCTTTGGTAAATATGGATTTGAGATTAATGTCAAGATATTTAGAAATCGCTAAGGAAAATCCTTAAGATAAGCAGTAATATTAAGGCTAACTCAAGAAGTCCATATTTAAGCCAAAGTGTTTGAAATTTTGGATAGTGAATGCTTGTTTTTGGATCATTTTGAAATCAAGAAAAGTGTTAAACTAACTCACAAGCATTACAACCCTAGGATGGAAATAGCTATATTTGTTGTATTCCCACTTGGATTTCTTCAGCTACGCTTATTCAAAGTGAATGATTAGAAGCTTGACCACACTGGCTCTCCTCCATGACACTCACTTCTACAGGTCATCCAAGCTTCAAGTTCTCATGAATCTCCTATGACAAAATTTTGATCTCTACTAAGAACCACAAACATGTGGGACGCCTTTGGAGGTTCGACCTCATGACATCAACACATATTAGGGATTATTGGCTACTACACAAAGGTTCGTAATAAGGTCATCCAGTTTAGGGGGTGAAATGATAAAAACCTTGTGAGAAGTCTCCCAAACCATAGAACAAGGGCTTTATGCATCATAAAGATACTAGGGGAGAGCTATCATGCACCGCTTCCCATTAATTACGATTTTCATCAAAACCACAAATTTATATAGTGGTTTGGAAGAGTTTGGCATTAGCTCGTTACCGCTTGGGTCGTTCCCTTGGGGTGAGTACTTTTTCCCACCAAGGTAGGCCCTCTAAAGGTGAACAATAGTGAGTAAGTACATCTATAGTTCGATCATGTTTGTTTGCATGCACAAAGAGAGAACACATGTTATGCATTTTCTCACACTAGCATGGTTGTTCAATTTTAATCCCAAATTGAAAGATCGAGGTGATTTTGCAACTTGATAGAGAATTTTTATGTTTCTCAAGATTGCCTAACGATGCGAGAGAATTGCATATGCATTCACTAGCAAAGTTGAAAACCACAAAACAAAACAAACAGTTGTCAATTTTATCCCTCAAAGCAATAATGAGTTAATTTTAATCACCAATTGAAGGATGAGTTTGCCTTATTTAATTTTAAGCCCAATTGAAAGATGTGATGTGAGGGCTCATTTTTATCCAACTTTGAACGTTCATTTTAGACGTAATGGAAAACTAGTCTGTTGCCTAAAACTAAAAGCAAAAAAGCATGAAATTGAGTTATAATTGCCCCAAAGCGTTGAATGCTAGTTACAATTATAGAATGTTTAGATAGAAGAGAAGTTCTTCAATTTCACTCCATGCCTTCAAACCTACAAAACCCTGTTAGTCTAGCAGTGAAGACACGGTCAGACATCAATCAGTGATCAGATAATCAAAAGAAATTAAGTCACATGTTGAAAAGCAAACGTGAAGTTTCTTACCCTGGTTCAGCGTCACTACACATGATGGTGTCACAATTTGAAATTTGGGTGTCGCTCTGGTGAATTTGAGCATCACTCTATAGAAATATCAATGAGCATGATTGTGTCGCTATTTTGATGGGTGTCATTGTAAACGAATGCATCACGATTTGAAAATTTGAAAGCGTCAGTCTGGTGAAATTGGGCGTCACCATTTTCATTCCACGATACTTCAAATTTAAATAAGTGTCACTATAATTAAATCGACGTCAACCAATTAAATACGTATCATTGTATCAAATTACTTGGGCATCGCTATATGGCGACGTTATTGAAATAACATCGATGTTTGTGTTTTGAGCATCACTGCAACCTGTAAAACAACATGAACATGGATTTCGAGCTAAAATATAGTTAAATGATCAATTTTCCCTCCCTCTAGTGTCAGAATGTCGATGCGAGGATATCAGTATGGGCCTAATTATGCTTGATCCATGAAAAATCGAAGCATTACGAAGCCATGGGTACTAGAATCTCAACAAGATCAATCAATCAAAATTGAAAGTAAACATTTTATCAAAAAACCTAACAAGCTAAATTTATGAAAGCTTTAAAGAAAACATCTACTCTAATCTATGGAAATTTATCTTGTTGTGGAATTGGTGTCGTGTTGATGTGGATCAATGACCATTTCCCAATCTCGTGATAGTAAGCTTGTTTCAGTCGATTCTATGGAAGAGAATCGATGAAACCATGGTGTTTGATGTGTGAAAACCTAAATTATGCTAAAAATGAACGTGATGCAAGCTATTTTACCATAATTTTATGCTATAAGTGATCTAATTATGCAATTTCTAAGCTAATCTAAGCTAATTTAAGCTAAAATGATACTAAAATATGAAACCCTAATTTATTTACAAACTAAGATGAATGCATGGAAGCCATTAATGGATGCTCTAAGCTATTGTGCAACTAAAATAAACTAAAAATAAGCTAGATGTGTGCAAATTGAGAGTATGGATGTGAGTAAATTTAACAACATAAGTTTGCAATCAAAGATCCCTCCTCTTTGTCTCCTAATAGTGATCTCTTTATAGGAGAGTAAATGAGGAATGGGTGGTTGAGATCAAAAAGCTTAATCAACGGTTCAAGATGAAGAAGATGAGAGGCATGGATCATCAATTCTAATCAACAAATGAGAATGCATGATGAAAGTTAATCAAAGGCTCACAATTACCTCAAACAAACACACTTTTGACCTGCTCACACAAGTCAAAGGTAACTTGCTTAGGAGGTTGAAGGTTTAACTTGCTTTTGAAGCTAAGTGAGTTGATTAGAGGAGAGGGAATATTCCTTAGAATATTCCTTTTGGATGGGGAAAAAGGTTAATTTACAAATTAAAACAAAGTTTTAATTGTGCAAAAGGATAAAGAATATTCCATGGGAATATTCCCTTTGATTAGAGAAAAAATAGTTTAATTGCTAATTAAACAAGGTTTAATTTATGCAATTAGGGGATTAGAGGAATTAGAGATATTTATTAAATTGGATGATTTAATAAATAGGGGAGGGGTGAAATGATATTTAATTAATTAACTCAGGGTTATTTAATTAAATAAGATGACTTAGGAGATTAAATTAAATATTTTGATTTATTTAATTTAATGAGATGAAGTGTTAGTGTGAAAAGAGGTGAATTAACCCAATATAATTAATTAGCTAGGCTAATTGAACTAATTAAGCAAAAAGAGGATGGATAAAGAGGAAATGATGTTAATAAACCAGTTTCAAGTGTATGACATTGATTAGGATATTTTTCAGTGTCTATAGGTGGAAGTTGAGAAAAATGAACAAAATATCACTATCCCAGATACTCTTCTAGAAACAATTGATTCAATAGTGATGAACAATAATATTTGTGTAAACATCAGATTGGAAATGGATTCATGGAAGACATTTCTTTCGAAATGAAAAGAAAAATACAAAGAGATATTTTAGGAGAAGGATTGAGGTAAAGAACCATTTTTATATCATTTTTTGAAGACTATTTTTGTGTAGAAAATTTTGGAGTAAGGGGGAGATAAATCTTCCTTCTTTATCATTGATGTCAAAGGGGGAGAGAGAACATGTGAAAAGAATGGAAATCATTACAGCTCATCGAAAGGAGAGAACTACAAAGGATGTTGTTGTTTACTTTTCACATCTTGTGTTGTCATCTATGACAAAGGGGGAGATTTTTGGAAATTGGATTGCATCAAATGGTTGTCATTGATGTCAACACAGTACCAAATGTATGAGATGTTTACTGAAATTTATTCCCTATCAAATATGTTCTTTATCAATGAATCAGTGCATTGGTTTTTAGGTCTGGATTCTACCACAAGACAAGCTATGACTCTGATATCTTAACTATGTCATTATGATTCACTCAGACAACTATATTCGGGATCTTGAGAATTTTCATGTTGGGAGAAGTAAGTTATCAATGATAGAGTTTAACTCTGCACACTACAATTATTTCTCTGCTCAGTACATCTATACAAGAGACTCCACACCTTCTTATGAAAAACATTTGGATGTTATGGTTCCTATAGTTATCTCTCTGATGGTACTATGATGAGGATTTCATGTTACATCGTATTCGGAAGTTGTTTGACTATTTCAATCTTTTATGTTTGGGTCCCAGTCTTGGCCGGCCTAACACATGTTATGTATTAAGAAGATTGAACCTACCTTGGGGATGTTTTGTATAGATCTTATCCGACTTAATATGATGTACTACATGGATAAGAAATGTGTTAATCTTATATGATGTCGACAAGATTTATCTTTGATTATTTTGCTTTCATCCAATTAGGCCGACCTAATTGATGGATGAAATATACTTATATATATATGATACTCTCGGGAGAGGATAAAAAGGAAGGGTGTGAGCTATGTAAAAAGGAGGTGTTTTTGTGATTGTATGTGCATGGTGCGAGCCTAAATGATTTATCAGCTAAAGACCAGAACAAAATTATTGAGAAACTACTGGGAGAAGTAGTACTACTTATATAGAGCTTCATTTGGAATTGAATTCTGCACAAGGAAGGTGTATTCCATCAGTTCACACTTTTGGCAGTAAGCCATAACTTTTATATTCTGGCAGTAAGCCATCTTTTGTTTCTTCAAGTTATATCCTTGTGGACAATGAGTCCTTCTATTGGCAATAAGCCTTGAGGAGTGATCCTTTTGTAATCAGTTTTGATATTCTTTATATTGTGAGCTAATCCTCACTGTGGTTTTTCCCTCGTTGGGTTTTCCACGTAAATCTAGTGTTATTGTGTTTATGTGATGGTTTTCAGTTTTTGCACTTGCACTTAATGTTTAATCATTTAAGAAGTGTTAAGGTTTTATTTCGATAAATAATTTAAGGGTTTAATTTGGGGACAATTGATTCACCCCCTCTCTTAGTTTTCCATTTCAATAGTCCTATTGTTGTTATAGAGCTGAAAGTATTTATTTTTATGCAATAGGTGATTGGAGCAATAGTTTATGAATTCTTTATTTTATTTGTTGAGCTTCTAGTGTGATTAACCACTTGCTTACTTGGTTACCAACAACCCCTTATATAGGTACATCTACATAATCCACTGAAGTATCCAAAATTGCCATGACTTGACACAAAGAGAACTTGGGGTTATCAATCTCTTGAGGTAGATTTCCTTTTAGGAGAGGTGGTGCATTTGGTGTTCTACCTGCATGTTGATGAGTGTGTCAAAACACCCCTCAACATACATGTTTTGTAGGTAAAATATGATTTCCTTATACCATGGAAAATACTACATATCACATTCAAAAGATATTGAACCTTCTTCTACATTATTTATCTTATTAGACTCTAAATTAGATTCTTCCATAAGTATAGCTAATCCTTGCCCTCTGACCAGTTTGGTGATCTAAATGTCTATATTGAACTCTTAGATCTTGTTGATCCATCTACATCTCCTTCCAGTAACTTCCTGCTGAGTGAATAGGTCTTTAACTACAACAGTAGAAACATATGCAACAATTGAAACCCCTACTAAATAAGACCTAACATTCTTGACAGTTTTGACCAATGCATATAATTTTTTTCAACAATGTCAACGTAAAAACCGTGTGGTTATTGTAACAAAACTGGGTATGGTGAACATAATTTCTATAAGAAAGAGTTAGATGAAATGAGGAAACTTCTAAAGGAACATAAAATTTCTTTTTCTTCTAAATCTACAAATTCACCCTCTTCTTCTTCATAACTTTCATCTTCTACATGCACACAAGTACCACAAGAATTGCTAATGGGGGTGATAAGACAAAAGATCATAAGATGAAAGGTCATGCTCTTGTTGTAATAGATGTTGATGAGTCTAAAAATTGGATTCTTGACTCTGGGGATTCATATCATATAGAAAGATAACCTGACATATTTTCATCTTTGATGCATCCTTGAATCATGAAGATATTGATGGCTAATGGTGTTTATTTGGATGTATTTGATTAAGGATTTATTGATGTGTCTAATGGTAGTTTTTATGATGCTCTTTGTATTCTTGATATTCGGTATAATATTCTTCCTATATAACATATAGCACAAACTGGTAAGTCCATTGAGTTTACTCCAAATTCAGTATTTATTTGAGATTTGCATACAAGGAAAATTGTTGCAATGGGTAGGGATGAGCATGATGCAAAAATCTACACCTTTTCCCATTTTATTCCTGATGGTGAATGTTATAAGGATCATTCTCCTAGATCTAGTGTGGGTAGTTGGTTAGATGGTGCTTTTGATGGGTTTTTGAACCTCGTTGTTCATCAGCCCTTTGATGAGGTTCTATCATCTCTTGCCTCTTCATATTTGAGTGTTTCCTTGGTTTCGAAGACTTTAGATGATCAAGACATATTTTATTTTTTGAATTCATCTTTACAGGATGGTTTCATGATAATTATATCAATTTTGGTTTGTCATTCCTCTTCCATAGATTTGGAGGACATGTTTGAGGGGGTCACTCTCCTCTTTGATCACACATCTTCTTTGGAGGTTACTCTTGAGTTTCCACATTCATTGTCTTCTTCTTTGATTGGGGTCACACCTAATTTTGTTGAGACATCTTCAAAAACACTTGATGGATCTTCAAAGATATCATTCTTAAGGATTCTTCCCTCTTGTTTCTTCATGGTTATGAGGTTTATTTATCATCAACTATTGGATCTCTTGCTTCCTAGGAGGAGATATTTCATTTGTCGGTATTGGATTCTCCTTTATCTTCAGAAATTCTTTAGTGGTTGTGGAGCTACTTCAATATGGGGGGCTATGTGGTTTCTTTCTTTCCCTCTTATGGGGGGAATTTATAATGTATATATGTGATGGATGTTGTACTTGGTGGTACCATGGAGTCCTCTATCTTTCATAACTTGATTGTATATTTTCTCTCATTTAGAGAGGGGTTTTTTCCCATGTGGTTTTTTCCTTTTCTCCATTTATGAGAGATTGCATTTGTATGTGTACATGGGGTACCTAAAATGGTCGTGTAGCTGAGATCCATCCTTGCATCATTTGCATAATAATTGTTTCTCCCTAATTTGCACTAAGGGGGGTTGTTGGTGTAAATAGTAGATTTTGTAACTAGTTATTAGTGGGGTCTTATTTACATGTTAATTGCACTTAGGTTCTAAGCATATTTAAGTTGGTTAGATAATATTTTAGAGTTTTAGCTTCTAAAATATCAATATCCTAGGTCATTTAATGATGGGTCATGCCATTTAATAATGACATAATTTATTTAATGTTTTTCATTTGGTACTTCACCACACCTTGTCTACATAATAAAGGATATTGTACACTCTTGTAACATATCTCATAATCATATTTGATAGATCTTAATATCAAGAAAGCTCATTTATTGCATACTCTCTTGTAGAAGGTTTTCATTTCCTTTTGTAAGTAGTCTTGGGATAGAGCTAATTTTTCAGCTCCTACAGGTAAGTCTAGGGGAACTAGAGCTCCAAACACACTATATCAATTGGTTCTATTAAGGGATAAATATATTTTTTCTTTATCAATAGCCACCTCAAGTATGGAGTCAATTCAGAAGAAAGCATAGGGGTTCGGTGCATAGGGACAACTAAAAAGTGAGTAGAATGCAATGAGGACATCAACAAGTTTTGTCCCTCTATTTCAAAAATGTATCAATGTGTGCTCTCATGTTGGTATTATGGATAGGGATCTAGATTTTTTGCATCTTTATCTAAAGGAAGGTGGACATACTCCCCCTACCAAAGCTCTCAAAGATAAGAATGATCGATCTAGGTGGCCTCTCAAAGTAGTAGAAAAAATCCATCCACTAGAACAAAGTTAAAATGTTATGGATGAAATGAATCGTTATTCTAACATGGCCCTAATATATAAATTCAACAAGCTATGGCCTAATCTTCCTAAGCTCTATTGTTGAGTAACAATTAATTTGAGTTTATTACAATTTACAAATTCCATAATATTTTTTTATAATAATTGTGCTAATGAAGAAGATTTGGGTAGTATTTTGGTTAAGGAGGTCTAGGAATGGGCAAATGCATCCACTTTTATTAAATTCTAGTTTTTTGAATTTCAAACATTTGATAGAAAATTATGTGAGCTATTTTGGCCAAGTTAGAATGCCCAACTTCTATTAGACTTTTGGCTTTCCTCTACTCTAGAAAGCATAGGAAAGTTGGGTATTTGCATTCAAATTTTGTACAAATATTGTCAAATTATATATTTTATAGAGTTTTCATGCTTAGATTTGGCTAAAAGTTCGAGATTATTTTTGGAGGTAGTCTCTAGATGATGAGAAACTTGTATTCATATTTTGGAACTATTTTGGGATTAGACACCCATCTAGGTTGTGCCAAAAAAAAATACAAGGTGGGGAAGGCTACCTATGGTTAAATGCATAGTTACAAAATCAAGTAGTGGGTTTCCCTTTGAAGAATGCATTTCCAAGATTGAATTAACTTCACAATATGGATCTCTAAAATCTCATGTGAGGGAAGGTTGGTCAACTTTTGGGGGATGCTCTATCTTCATTCTTTATAGATGTTTGTGGGAAAATTGGGGAGGTTGCATGTGAGAAGAAGGAATAGCTATGAAAGGATCTAAGGTAGAAACATTAGGATAAAATAATTTGGTGTGCTCTAATCTACCTTAAGAGGAAGTGTTGAAGTTGTTAATAGTATCCTCAAGAAAGGAAGTCATGTGCTCAAAGGTATTAAAAGATCTTGATCACTTTTATTTTGATGATTTTTTCTTATATTGGGGAAGAGGGTGAAGAGAAGGAAGTTTTGGGGATGGTATCTCCCAAGAAAGGTAGATGGACAACCACAACCAATAGGAAGGAGTTTTTTTATAAAGAGGAGCCTCTACCAAGATGATCTTACAATCTCATGTGTTAAATAGAGGTTGGAGTAGTTGTAGTTTTCATTAAATTATGTTTTTAAGGGAAGAAAGAGCCAATTGAATCCCCCAACTAATTAATTTAAATAAAACTATATTTTTATGGTGGTAAATACTCTACAAAATTTTGTGATCCTAATTAAAGAAACCTTTAGAAAATAAATTTGAAATTAGAATTCATTACAATGTATTATAATTGGGAGGATTGCAATACCAAGTTCTATTGTCATATTTTAAACTCTAGAGTTTTACAAAGTAGTACTTTAAAAAATTAAGGAAAGATAAAGTATTACATTAGTACTTTGGTGAATATGCAAGGTCAATGGTGCCTCTTTGAAGAAAATTATGGATGTATTTACAACTAGTATATTTGCACATTTATAAGATATTCATAGATAGTTAATGACAATGGATGTATTTCCTAACACTTTAAAAAAACCATATCCAAGTTTAGAAGCTAGGTACAACTCATACCTCAAAAAGGAAATCAAAGAATGATGGATCTTAGGATCTAATCTACTAAAAAATGAATTACTCTAATAACTTGAGCCTTAAAATATATGAAGACTTAACTAATCAGGGACTTTTTTATCAATTTAATAGAGTAGATGTTGATTATAGAGGTTTTAGATTGAATTATCCTCTAGGTATGGCAATTAGTCTATCTTGAAGGTTGTGCTTGAATGGTCATTGTATAGATGACTTTAATTTGTGAAGTATTAAAAATCTAAATTGGAAACTCATCAAATATGCTTACCTTTTTCTTCCTAACCTTTCTATTTTGAACTTTATTTGTAATAGAAAGTTAGTTTAGATTTTGTTTTTATTATTTTAGATATTTTGAATGTCAATAATAAATTCATTTGAAGTTTAAACTAGAAATCTAATTACTTCAAAATTGGTACTATTAATTAGCATTTAGATAAATACCATTGAATTTAGTAAATAGTATCTCACACAAGATCAATCACATTAAATATTTTTTATTGTATATCCAAAATCCTAACAAAAAATTTGAGTCTTTCCCGTTCGAAAAGAGAAAACATTGGTCCTCATGTTGGTAAGTCAAAAGATCAATCAGCAACAACCATTTAGATAATTCCTACTTTCATACTTTTATATATTGAATAAAACATTTCACAATCTAACAAGATCACATATAATAATTCCTTCACACCACAAAACCTCCTTATTCTTCCCCAATGACTTTACCTTAAACGTATTTCTATCTTCCATAATTTTTCCAATGAATTAATACATAAATAAATTGCTATAATCTCACCAAAAATTCTTGCATCCTCATTTTTAGGACTAGGCTAGAAACTTGTTACTTCATTATTTCAAAGCTTCTATTTTTTCTTCTCGAGTCTTTTATTACTCATGTTACCTTTGAGCCCACAATTTTATTTTTAAAAATATTGCATGATATTTCTTATGATCTGAAACTTTTCTCCAACCAGACTTACCACTATATTTTTATTTCTTCTTGATCAATTTATTGCATTAGCAATTCGATATCAATTTTTAAAATAATGATTGCAATATTTTATAATATTTCTTCATGCTTATTTTGTCTCTCATTTTTCATTTCATTATGAATTATTTTATTGCTTTTATCACCTTTAAGCCTATAGTAAGCCATTTTTAAATGATGTTACTTGATATTCATCAAGATCAAGGGTATTTTTGCACCTAGACTCACCACTATTTTTCGTACTTTATTTTGATCTACTTATTGTATTAGTGACTGAAATCCTCTTTTATGGGAATGATTAGAATTTATTTTTATTAATGCTTATTGGCTCTCTTTTTTTAGTTAACAAGCATAAATATGTTTTAAATGTTCTACTTATAGATTGTCTTTATGAACTTCTCTTTTGGAGTCTTCAAACTTCTTATTTTTTATTTTTTAATCATTGCTAATAGATAGAAAAAAATTGTATTTCTATCATCTACTCATATTTTGTTCTTAACTTTTATTTCTAAAAAATACTTTTCATATTTTCAAAAATATTTTTCACATTTAATACCTTGTGGATCTCTTCCATCTTTTCTCTCTTTCTTCTAGAATATTGACTCATCCCCTCCTCCCTTTAGTATTTCTACAATATTCCATTTCTTTAGATAAAACTTCTTCATTAAAGATATTGTCAAAAAAACTATAGATTTCTTGATATACTTAAGCTTTTTTATTACTTTATTAAAAAATGAGATTTTAAATATATCTCCATGACTTTTTTAGATTAGCTTATCTTCAAATTCCACACCATACACCTTAATCATCTCAAACTTAGATTTTGCCTTCATTAATGCTTAAAGATTTTATCTTTGTTTCATGCTAATATTGAAATCCATATTTTTGCCCAATACCAACTATTTAGGACTTATTAGGAACTTATCCAACCTTTCATCTATAAGTTAGTCTCCTTGTCTTTAATTTTCTCTAAAAATGTCTTTCTTTGGATTCTACATTCCAAAGAATCCATTCATTTGCAACGGGGAATGAAATCAATCACAATTGTTCTTAAAGGATTATTTTCCACTTTCTACTATTGATTTATAGTTTCATTTAAATGTCCATTAATTATTCGGAATGTGTCTTTTTGAATGTCTCTTAATTCTTTCCAATGATTATTTTCTTACTAGAATACATTGCTCTATATTTATTTAATAGTAAAATCATAAGGTTCCAAGAAAATCGTTAAAGATTATATCATGGGATTGTTTACTTCAACTTAACCCTTAAAACTTACTATTAAGGTTTCATAGCATGACCAAGCCTTTTGTTGTTCCTTCCAAACCAATATTGTTGTTGGCTTACTTTCTACACTAAGTTTCCAACCTTCATCAATTCCTACACATCAATCTTAATATTTTAAAACATCACAATGTTTAATATCTTCTTGCCTATTAGTTGTCTTAATAAATGACTCTTATGAAGCACAATGGAACCCCTAGGATTTCAACTAATGATTTTAATGGTTGGTGTAGGAAAATTTCACCTTTATATAATCCCTTCATAATTTCAAGTGTGCTTACTTTTTTTCATTAGATTTTCTTCCTCTTCCTACCTTTAGAAAATGTATCTCATTATAATTTTTTGTTGATATACTTTGATCTTAATTTTTTGTTGATATGCTTTGGTCTTACTTTCTTTTACTAAAATTCTATTAACTTGACTCTTGTATGTCTATATATTGCTCTACCTCTACTCTGAATCTTTTTTTTTCAATTATTTATTTTCTATATTTTAAGATTTGTAATTCCTTCTCTTTTCCTCCATTTCTAATAATTATATTTCTAAAATCACTTTTTCATTTTTCTCTTCATTTGTTTTTCTTATATTACTTGTGAACAATGTGCAAGAATGTGTATCTTCTTTAATCACATCTTTATTTCCTTTTATAACAAGGCTTAGTTATAACATATTTTGAAGTCGGTGTGTCCTTCCTACTTTAATTTTTTTTATTGGCAATCTCATTAGTTTCTTCCTCTTTCAACCTCTACATATATTTTTTGTTGTTTTCTTCATAACACTCTATTTCACTAACATAATCCTTCATAGTGGACCCTACTTTTCCTTACCAAATACTATTTTTTTACAATACCCTCCTTTAGTGGCATAATCAATCTTATTTCTAAAATAAATCACTTTTCTCTTTGTTTTGGATAATTGTTTAGTAATTTGTTTCTTTTATCTCTCATTTTTTTTTGTTATTGTTCATATGCTTTGGAACCCATTTTCCTTATTGGTGTTCTTTTTAAAAGATCTCTTTGTAAGCCTTCCACTATTGAGAACTTACCACTCGAAAAGAATCTTTCTTGATTTATTACTAGTGAATGTTACATTAGCTTGAATGACAAAAACACTTTAAGAACAATTATAATTCAACATTTAATTCCAAGTACTCAAGTATGTGAAAAAAAAAATTCAATAATGGGTAAATGCATTTGATCAAAGCTATGAACTAGAAAGAGGGATTTTGAAAGGGCTCCATCCTTTTATAAGGACCAAAAAAGATGTCATAACATCAACATGGAATATCAAGGAACAAAGTATAAAGTTAGCAAATCAACATCAAACCAACCACATCCCACGAACAAGGGCAAGGAATAACAAATAGGTCTAGTTGCCTGAACACAGTAGTAGAACTATCAACTCAAGAAAACTTGAAACTAAACCATTTCAAGGAACTCGATATCCTACCATTAGCCTTATCCTTTGACTTGGTTGAGCCTAGATCCTTTATGGTATAGTTCCCACCTTTAAGTGCCAAGCTTGAATATAAAGGGAACAAGGGACCCCTAGAATGCATCTTGACCTAAACCAACTTCCTATTTTCCTTATTTGAGGTCATCTTGGATGGCAAACATGTGATTGAATAGAATGGTCGAGGTCTTAATCGCCATCCAGTCCCTCCCTTACAAGCACCTTCTATATACAAATCTCCTCCAATTTTATCTCATCAAGATGAGCCTTGCTCTCTAAAACAAGATCAACTCCATCTAAATTGGTCATGTATGCAAGAGGAGCAACCACCTCTCCTTTACCCTAGGGGAGCCTCAACCAAAGCCTAAGGTAGAGAAGGCTTCATCTAATCCTTAGACATCTCGTGAATTTGCCTTCCTCTAAAGATACTACATCTAACAAAAGCATGGCAAAGCTTGTTGCAATGCTGACAAAACACCAAGGAATCCCCAGACAAATTATTTTTTGCACCCAATCACCAAACTTAGAGGATAAGGTGTTCAAAGAGATAGTCCCTATCAACATCAACATAGAACATTACAAATAACAAGTGTTTTCTAGATTTGGTTGCCTTGTCAACGATAATGAGTTGCTCGAAAGAACTAATAAGACCAAACCAAACTTCCTCCTTCCAATATTCTAACAATAAACCAAATAGTCTAACCCAAACAAGATACTCTTAGTGAATTCCTTCTTTAGAACAAAGATTGATCTCCACCTCTTAAGCAAACTATCAAAATTGCTAAAAACCACAAGCCCCCTATAAGAGTTTGAACACAATGTTTGTGAAAAGAAGGAAATCAAAATGAAACCCTTCGACGTGACTAAGAACTCCATCATACCACTAAATTTCCATTTTCTCAAAAATACCACATTAGGTCTAACCCCTTCAAAACTTCGAATAAGAGCATTCCTTGGTTTGGTGGACCATCTTTCCACAAGATCGTCGAGAACTTGAAGTAGCCATTCCTTGCCCTACTCAACCGGAACCAAAGAGAGATTAATCAGAAGAAAAGATAGATTTA
Organism: Sequoiadendron giganteum; assembly: GCA_007115665.2. NCBI lineage: Eukaryota > Viridiplantae > Streptophyta > Pinopsida > Cupressales > Cupressaceae > Sequoiadendron > Sequoiadendron giganteum. The sequence goes on from CM021106.1 coordinate 372,812,255, forward strand.
CCTTTAAGAGCGTCGGCGCATGAAGAGTTGAAGGGAATACCACAAAGGCTGCTAGGCTCAATCCTCAAAATTGTCATCAAAGTAGACGAACCGACCTCCAAAGTCAACAAAGGGGATGGCTTAGAGGCAAGAACAGGGAAATGATTCCCCCTAAGCACAAAGGACAAGAACTAGGCTGCAGAGAAGAAGGCAACAACCTTGTCCAAATCCAACAACCCTCTGCATCCTTGAAGGAAACTTCGAATTAAAAAATGGCCCTTTAACTGCATCTAGAACATAGACATCCTCCCTACCCAACCCATGCCATCACCACGCACAACACCCACCGCACAATCCACAAGAGTGCTGGAGGAAAATTTTCTATTTTCTTACAGCGCTGCCTCCATCTGACCAATAGACTTCATCCAACATTAAAACACAACCACCCAAACCTCAAAGTCACGCATACAATTGGGGCTAGCAGGAAAATCACACGTTGGGAAAGCACAGAGGGCCCCTACCTCCAAACAGTCCACTTGAGCATTCAGTGGTCGACTTAACTTCATTCACAGCGCAAGGGGAAGGAGAATGCCAAAGCGCAAACCCATACATGCTCCATGAGAACTAGAACCTCCAAAACATTTGACATGACCTTCATGAGCTTGGAGTCCTTACCCAGCACTAGAGCTAACCCACCTGAGAATGCCTTCTTGTGGCTCGCCAAAAAGATGTTGTTGGGCCTCCAGCCAAATATCAAGCAACTTTTACTCCTCATCGTCCAATGACTAGTTCCACTCGTCTGCAAGATCCTCAATAAAATCCCATTCAAAAACTCATCTCCATCTTTGTCCTCGCCACTTTCCTCTGCTCTATCCAGGCCTTCACACTCACACCTTTCATAATTTGATTTCCCGCTCAACCTCAGCATTCTATTTTTTTAACATTTTATATGAAGTTATCCCTACTAGTTCAAATTTTTAAAACAATCTACGTTTCAGTTGATTCCAAATGGCTTGTTACTTAAACCCCGAAGTAACCAAAGTTTGGTTGAGAGGCTGTGTCACGAGAGTAATTTATTCCTTATTCAACCCTTAGCTCTAATTAATCACCATGCCATGAAAAGTTCAATTGTTATTTAAAAAGATCTTTGTAGATTTATTTTATCACATAACTTGCATTATTTTCTTAGTGACGCCATGTAAACAAATTCAAAAATTACATGCTAATCCAAAATATCTTAACCCATACATGATTTTGTCATAGTTTGCGTACCCCTCAAATTTTGTACCTATGGCCTAAAAATTAAACTTAAATGAACCAAGCCCCTCCTTGACAAGCTCTACCTATACCCTATGAACTCTCAAATTATACGGCTTAAGTTATTTGTAAGGAATCTTATTTGAAATATAATTTCCCACACAATAAAAAGCCCTACCAGACAACTGGTTTTGAAGAAGGATTAGGACATGTTCTCTTAGTCTAGGATCAACACCTATTGCATAGAGATTCTACAATCCGTTGTGTTGTAGGTCAATGATCAATGCCCATTGTGTGGCAATGTAAGGGCGTCGCCAGGATTTTAATTGTTTTTTTTTAATACCACCAAAAAAAACTTAATCCGATATGCTTGTAACCATTATTTGGTATTGCAGATGCTACATTTCATTGTGGAAAATCTTGTTGAAGTTTGAGATGACAATGTTGGAAATCTTTTGATATGAATTCAGTAGATAATTTGATGCTATCAAGCTAATAATTTCTTGTTAGAGACCCACAACTTGCAAAGGTTTAACTCTTTCAAATATACTTGAAAGGGTGTGTGATTTGTTTTCGCAAGATCAACACACACAACTCCATGTGGAAGACAATCTCATTATCTCTCATCACAAAACCTTGTAGGGGCAATAACTCTCATATGAGCTCCTATATGAGTGCCATTGTTTTTCAAATTGTATAGTTTTTCAGAAAGAACATAACAGTGCAATCACATACCTGTGGCTTTCAGTCTCATACCCACAACACCATGTTTAAGCTGATTTTGTGGTCTCTCATATGCAACATTGTTTCCCAGCTGATTTTGTGGTCTCTCATATGCAACATTGTTTCCCAGCTGATTTGTAGTCACCAGTCTGAGAAACCATGTGGCTGTAAATAAAGATTAGCATGCCTCACATAATGATCTTCAGACACGAGGATTTCAAAATTTACATTTGAGTTGCGCGATCCATCTAATGGCTTGGATTCCATCTTAATTTCTGTATCATGTACAGATTTTTGGACTTTTGGAATGAAGAGTGAAGCTGGCAAATTGAGGGAAACTTGCGAAGAAGGTTAGTGCAGTTTGCAAGAGAGATTACCTGTCTAGAAACGAAGATAAAGGTATGGTGTGTTTGTAATTCAGGTGTGACAGTAGGCGTGTGTGTTGCATTTCTTTCGAATACTTGATATTATTGAGTATTTCCAAAAATTAATGAAAATATAATTCCATTTTGAAACTCCTATCTTTTTGCTTCAATTTAGACTTGTGCAATTTGATCGACAGTGTGATTGACGGTTGTTGATTAGAACCTCAACCGCCCTGCATTAATCAGATAGTATTTAAAGTTTGGACCGTTGTCAGGGCATTTATTAAGTAGTTTGTGGAGAGAATCAATGCCCAATATATATAAAAAGAATAGACATCCAAACTAATAATAACCAAGACATGCATGTTGGTATGCCAAACACAAGGACCATACAAGTCTTGGACTGAATCGATAAAATGTAACTGGCAACAGATAAAGGACATCAACAGGGTGTGAACATTTGTTAATTCTGTAATTACTAAACAAGCAAGCAAGTTCTTATTTCAAACTACTATAAACTTCTAGATAGAGCACAAAAAGAGAAAATTCAACAAAATAAATATAATATGGAAAATTCAACAAAATAAATATAACATGTTATCATAATCTCAATTCAACAAAATATAACATGTTACCATAGTCTCCATTGTGGTTTGGTTTGCTCCTTGGATGTTTGATTTGTGGATGCTCTATTTACTTGAAGATCACCAGAAATAGGAAATGGATGGTTAAGATTTGATTGTGAGATCAAGGGTAGAGAATGATTCAGAGAAATTCCCTAGAATCTAGAAGAAGATAGAAGATGGAGATAAGATAGTTAGAATGTGCATGGTTAAGATGAATTTACTAAGTTTAGCAAGTGATTAAGGCCATGAAGGAAGTTAAGGGCATGTACATCTAGGAAGGCTAAACTTTAGGGTTGTGTTGAGAGAATAATGGAAACACAAGGACAAATGTTCTCAGTCCCCATTATTCTTGAAAAATGATGAGGAACTATAAATTTTATTAATTAATAATATTATTTAATTATTTTAGTCACATGGGTGGACTGGATAAAAGGTGGAAATAAGTAATTATTTATTTATTTATTTGTGAGGAAAAAAAGGTGATAGATTGAATAATATGATTATTTAATTTAAGTATAAGACTAGGTGAAAGAAATATGTCCTAAATTAATTAAGACTACGTGATGGGACGTGAGCCTAGATGATTAAATTACTCAATTAAAAATTAGATGATAGATTTAGTGATGACAAATAGTCCTAAGAATTAAGTGTCTACAAGTTCAATGGCTTTCCCCAACTAGAACATAACCAGCTTTTCACTGGGCAAAATAAAAAATGAGAACTTGCAGTCATTTAACTGAATGCAGCAAAGTTGTTTAATCTTTCTATGAAAGTTAAATCACGTATTACGAATCAAAAAGCAGCTTCAATGCCGATGCAATGAGAGTAACCCGCATGAACTGAATTAATGACTGCAGATAATAGTTGGCTTACGTGAGATTTACATTCCCTTTTGCCTATGTACATACAGTTTGTTCTAAATTCCTTACGTAACTAAGCATGTTCTCTGAACAAGACAGTAAAGTTGACCAGGTCAATCATTCATAATCGTATTCTTTAGTAACACTTTGAATGAGCTATAACACTCATGACTTGACCTCAATGCCTAGTTTGACCAATATATAACTCTGTTTAAACCAATACATACATTTCAATTAATTTGCCTTTTTAAAATTGAATTCTACTCCAGTCAGTATTATATTATTTTGTACAAAAAAAAGCCATTTTTCCTGTCAAACATTTGGTATCAAAATTTTCAGGTAACAACCACCACCAGAACTAGCTATTTTTGGCTGAATTAACCTGAACCATCCATCAATTTGACAAAATCTTTGTATGAAAAACTGTAATTGGGGCAAAATGGGCTCAACAAATGCCATGGTATAACACCAGGTATGTCTCCAACATTAGCAAAATTTTAGAAATAAAATGCAAATGTCCAAGCAAACAAAAGAATTGGGTACACTAAGTACCCCTCCAAAAAATTCCATTTCTTTGATCGCTGAAAACCCTTTACCAACTTGTTGCTCACTGTCAATTACCATTAACATTAACAGGTCTAGCAGGTATAAGATCCGAAATGCTGCCAAATTTTCCAAATTGATTCAATGCACTTCAATAACACTCGCATTAAAGTTGTCTTTGTTGTGAACATTGACTGGCAATTCCACAAGCATAGCCCTTACCTATGATAGGAAAACATACTTATTTGTCACAAACCCATATTTGCATCAAACTTTTGAAGATCAAGATACATTATTCTGCAGAAACATTAAGAATATCAAAAGTCGAACTGGTTCTAAGAGTATATGTCATTTGACAAGAAGATACTTTTAGAAGCAAGTGACCATATTAAAAATAACATAGTAACACACTTTTGGAATTTGCACAAACAAGAAATAGACAAAAGATTTACTCACCAATTAATTAGTCAAAGAATATCATAAGAAGATATATCAATATTTTTAAGAACAAAAGAAGACCATTCTGCAGAAACATAAGGAATATCAGAAATCGTAGTGGCTCTACAATCAGAAAATATCATTTGACAAGAAGATCCCTTCAAGCAGCCTTTTAAAAACAGCATGATCACATACACTCAGAATTTGCACAACCATAAAATTTATAGAAGGTTTGCTCGCACCAATAAAAAGGCAGAAAACAAATTTCTCATGCAAATCATGAGTAGAATGCTACAGGTGCTCTTCCTGTATATTGGTGTAATGTTCTTTAACATACACAGCATGATTTTTTACTGCAACATTTCATCAGGAGATGATTAAAAAACATGGGGAAACCTCTTCCCTTGGAACAGATGTGATCAGTATGATACCAATCATTATAAGTACATGTACAGAAAGGGGCATGGCTCTCCCATCTTGGACTCAAAGTGAGCTAACCTTAGCTCCTCGTATGGGTGTTCCAGGCTTTGCAACATTTGAGGCACCAAAACCAAACTTGGGTTTTTTCTCTGCTGGCTTAAGAATCTGGAAGGAGCACATCAGTGTTTCATCCACACTCATCATTGCACCAGCATTGTCGAACTCGCCACAATAATTTGGTGCTGAAAAGATTGTAACAAGTTGTCTATCAGCAAAAAATTCATAACCATCCTCCACCACCTGCAGAATTGGATTTGATCAGTATCATGTGTTTGTCTCTCCATAAGTAAAATAAACAATGCTATGTAACAAAAACCAGAACCAGGAAAAACCTGATGAGCTCGACAAATGAGATCTAGATCATGCTTCTCAAGGAACTCGGAGACTTTGTCGGGACCAAATGTGTATGATACTCCTCTGTCATTCATTCCCCATCCCTGGGTATCTTTGTTAGGATCTGACCAAAGAAGATCACATAATAATCCTGCATCTGGAACATCTGTAGGCCGAGATATATTCCTGATTTCATCTAAACTCTGAAGATCTGGTGAAAAGCCCCCATGCATGCAAAGTATCTTCTCATCTATGAGGGCTGCCACTGGGAGGCAGTTAAAACAGTCAGTAAATATTTTCCATAACCTCACATTGAATCTGCGCTTGCATTCATCATAGAAGCCATATATACGATTGATTGAGGCACATTCATGATTGCCCCTTAACAGGAAAAAATTTTCAGGGTATTTTATCTTGTATGCAAGGAGAAGGCATATTGTTTCTAGGCTTTGTTTGCCACGATCTACATAGTCCCCTAAAAATAAGTAATTTGCTTGAGGAGGCAAGCCGCCATATTCGAAAAGCCTCAAAAGATCAGAATACTGTCCATGGATGTCACCTATAAAATGTCAATACATAAAATCAGAAACCCAAAAATATGTATTCTTTGGCAACGATATTCAAAAATGCAACTAGAGAAAAATGCTTTGAAGACAAATGAAAAACCAAATAAAACAAGGCAATCAAACAAAATAGCTTATGTCATACCTAATCTCTAACATCTGAAAACAGATGCAATGGCAGACACAAAATTAATATCCATAAACATTGACCAAGGTCACCGAGCCCTGTGTGGCTATAGCCTATACCCATCATAATAATACATAAAAGAGCAATTGCATTTTGCATTGAGTTCTTCCAGTTACATAGAAATATAAAAATTAAAAAGTCTTTAAGTAATGAGCTTGTCAAAAATATTGGCCAGCTTTAGCATAAAGATATACAGTATTGCAGATAATAAAAAATTTAGACAAAATCTAGAACAACCCAGTTTAGAAAACTAAAAGACAAGTGAAAATTCCTATGCCATTGAAAGCACTTTTTAAATTATTAAATAGAGCCAAGTGAATGCATGATGTTCAAACATGAACCAGAATCTAGTTTTTGGATTCCATTCTTTCTAGCCCGACCAGGATCACCCAGTATTCACCAAATCCCATAGAGAGAGAAGATCATAAGCTTTCACTTACTTGATCCACAAGGAAAGAGATTCTTTTAGCAATCCTCGTAAGTTCGATATAAATATCCTATATTGCATAAATACATTACTTCAGATATGTAGAAGTCAAGCTATCACACTAGCACTTCGGAGAAATGAAATTTTAAAAAGCAAGCGTTTTCTGGATGCAAATCTTTACTTGATTATTTCTTAACAAAAAAGTAAACATCCCCTTTAAGATATTATTACATTGATTTCTCAACTTCTATCAGTGCATGCTGCCTCTGCAGAGGAAGCATGTCGATCAATGGATGGCTAATGTATACGAATATAGATATCTTAAATAAATATATTTAAAAGATGCAAGAGATATCAGTCTTGAAGAATTCATATTGAAATTATTATTTATGATAGATAGGTGCCTTGAAAAACTTAATAAATATATTTAAGATATCTATGCTAGTTTAGCATATATATAAATTTTTACCTAATATATATTCCTTCATTATTTAAATATTCTCCTTTACAATATTTATATGAATATCATTTTTTAATATATATCTAAACTATTACATATTTATATGAATATCATTTTTTAATATATATCTAAGCTATTACATACACACAGGAACATCAATAGATAAAAAGATAAATAACAAAAGATAAGACATTATTTATCTTAACTTTTACTTAAGCACTATTTTATTATAGGCTTACTTAATCTTTTATTGGAGAGCTATTTTTATTTTTCAATAGCAATACAATAAATCGTTAAAAAATGGTTAAATGAATACAAATTATTTAATTTAACTTTTTTACTTTAAGAATTATTTTATTTATGAATATCATTTTCCATAAGCAAATGCATTTTTTTCATTATTATTTTTTACAGCTAAATATTTTTCTTATATTTATTTGTAACTTAATGTTTTATTTATAAAGTATATAAAATCGATTTACTTATACTTATACTATGTACTAAAATGCATTCAAGATATCTATTTAAATATTAAGTAATTTTATCAAGTTATCAAACTTCTCTATTTTATATAACTATATATATATATATATAAAAAAAAAAAACTTTTTTATCATTAATGCTGATTGTCTGCCATACATTTTATTTGTTTTGTATTTTTATTATTTTGGTAATAATTTTAGTTAACATGTTCACACCATTACACTCAACCCTTTGCTCCTACTGTAGGTTACACCTCTCGGCATAACTAAATGACCATGAATACTTATTATTTAAGGATGGTGAAGGAAGATGATTGAGGATCGTAAAAACAATCTGGATTTCCCATTATGCTTTTACACATAGAATGCTTTGCTCTCAAGTTATTTTGTAAGGGTTGCCTATAAAACTAAGCTGTGCATGCAATGTAGGGAAGAATGGGTACCACAAAACATTTTAGAGAAGCGAATTTCCTCTAGTTTCAAAATGGTCAAAGATTTTAAAAAATTCTCTGTAACTTATTTACCAGAGACTTGCCCTCACTGGCAAGTTGCAACCCATACTTCTCTATAAAAAATGGTGTGCTGGTCATAATTTAGCCTTCCCTTTGTGCTTTGGACACAGAATGTTTGGCTAGCTGACATATATGTGAGTTACTATTAAAAACAAGCAATGCAAATGGACGTATACCTATGTTCCAGTGTTTCAGGCAGTGGGATGCATTACAGGGAGTGCAGTCAGGGAGGACATTTGCATGACATCAAAATTCAAGTTTAGAAATATAAACAATCCGGATGTCTCCTTATGCTTTTACACATGGAATGCTTTGCTCTCAGATTCTTTTTCTAGGGCTGCCTATAAAACTAAGTTGTGCATGCAATGTAGGGAAGAATTGGTATCAGAAAACATTTTAGAGTTGCAAATATCCTCTAATTTTAAAACGGCCAAAAGATTTTAATAAATTCTCTGCAAACCTATTTTCTAGATCATTGGCAAGTTGCAACCCATGCTTCTGTATAAAAGATGTGGCATTCACAATTTGCCCTTCACCCTGTGCTTTGGACATAGAATGCTAGGCTAGAAGAACATTAGTGGGTTCCTAATAAATACAGGCACTATCAGACCTATTTCAATGGCATTTCAGGGACATCGATGTATAACATGTTCATTGATACAAATAGCAGCAATATAAAACTGAAATTTCTGATTCATTGTTCAATAACAACTGTATGTTGCCATTCAACAGGAGCACATTTTCATTCCAAAGTCATGAAGTCATTCAAGAACTGTAGTTTTTAAAAATTACTTTGCATGGTCACATGCAGTCATATTATTTCCTTAGCTATGATGTATTGCTCTCAATATTATAATATTTTATGTGTTAATTGGAATATAACCATAAACTTTATACTTGTTATTACTAATATCAGTTTTTAGTGATTATTATTGTTTGCAGGCCTAAATTTTGGAATATACCAAAAGGGCACATTTCAAATAGGTCTATTGGTTTTTATATGTGTTGCATTTCATTGCTATCTTCTTTCAATTGACAGGGAATTGCAAAGTTAAGTTCAACGGAATTGGCTAAAGTTGAGTTTGCATTATTTTCAATATTTCTTAGCAATTTTATTATTTAAATTTTTATAAAGTAGGGATATCCATTGCTGTTATTGATGTTTGAGCCCACTCCAGGACATTGGCCCTTCAAACAATATTAACATAAAATTTTGGGGAGACAAAACTGAGAATGTGTTTGCCAAAAAAAGAAATTCTGAAATAGCTTCAATCATAGAAACAAACGTGGATAATGGCAAAGATAGTGACAGAATAATTTGCAATTGAGACAAAGTTTGCAGAGTCAACATATCTATAAGTCTATAAGTGAAGGCAAAAAAGGTAAAACTTTTATGCTAAAATATTCATTTACTATTTGGCAAATCACATGCGCACAAAAAGAAGAAAAAAATAATGTCAAATTTAAAGCTACAAAAGTACAATAATCATTTCACAAATAGCAAAGTAGGTGATTACAGTGACAAGGACATTATAATGTAGTAATCTTTCATGGTTTGACAATCTTTCTGAAATAGAATGGACTACTGACTATGGTGCTTCCAATTGTCTGTCTTTTCAAAGCAGTTTGAGTACTTGAAGAAGATTTAAAGCAATCAGATGCAGTTGGACTGGGAAACGATGGCACTGTGGAAGTCAAAGGTACTACTAAAAAGATAACTAGTATTGTATTATGAATGATCAGGTTACAATCTATGAAAATATCAAGATAGAGTTAAAAAGACAGATGTCCTGTCAAAAATGAGTTAAAAGTTTGTGTTCTTACAAAAGGAGAGAGACAAGGAGGAGGTTTCTACAGATCAGCAGCAGAGCCAGCAATTGAACCGCAAGCTTACCAACAAAACTTGCCTCTCACATCATAGCTTTCAATTCTTGCATAAATATCAGATTGTGCACAGAATACCTTTGTATTTATTCTTGAACAATAGCATAGAGAGTCTTCTAAAGGAACCATCTCAGTAGCATACAAATATTTTAAAATTAATTCATTGTGACACTTTAGGACCAATATAGGTTCTCTGCATATTGCAGAATCAAGGTAATCTATGGCATTAAATGATTATTATATCAAGTAACAAGTTTTCCCGACGTTCATGGATTTCAGAGCTGGTTGGTTCTTGATAAGCAAAGTGGGTTGAAAATTAAGTTTAGAGATCAGAAAATGGAAGCAGAGTCACATCATATGAGTTTGACAAATATTGTTGTACATATGGTACATGTAGATTATACATGTTGACATATATACTGCAGTAAAGAAACATTGCAGAGTCAGAGAGCTTTAATGAACATAATGTTTTAAGAACTTTAACATTTTAACTCCTCCGAAGGAAGCAAAGATATGGCAGCTGAGGAAACATGGAGGAACATCAAGCAGACAATGAAACACGTCAAAGTGCTTTCACATTCCAAAGAAATACATCAGAAAAAAGGAGACAAGAATCGCAACTTTTCCCTCATTGGGTATATCATGAAACAACAAGGCGTGCAAGTTATTTAATCTAGAGAAGACTGCGAGTTACCATTTTTGTAAGATGTTTTCTCTATTAAAACTAATTTCAAGATATTTCTATTCATTATTTTCATCAATTAAATTCCTATGTTTGGGGAAAAAGACAATATGTAGATGAAAGAACAATTCAATTTACCATAATTTGTAAACTACCTAACCTGGAAACATGTCCCCCAGTTATTGGGAACACCAGAGAGAAGGAAAATAGATAAAACATCAATGGATGTTTCCAAAAGACATTAGCGGGTAGACATTTTTGGGTTAAAGGGTGTCCTTGGAAGGTCTTGCTCAGTGTTCCAACATTATCAAGATCCCATACAAGACCAGACATTGAAAAATATTTGGCACTAAACAATAGAACCCCTATGTTACACGGGGACGCGTCCCCCCCTCCAAACCCTACGTCCCCATCCCCTGTGGCGTTTCGAGGACGAGGGGACGGAAAGGGACGTCCCCCAGGCATCCCCCCTGGTTTTCAAAAACTGGGAAACGGCAGGAAACGCGTCCCCAAAAAAGGGGACGGCTGGAAAATAAAAGGGGACGCCAAAACGGCCAGGGGACGGCTAGGAGTCCTCCAACTGTATCGAGGATGCCCAGGCGTCCCCCTTTCATCAAAGTAAAAAATGTTTTGATTTTTGACAAATTAAATAAAAATTGCTTGATAAATATTAAATATTTCATCATATTTGATAAAACATTTAATTTTTAAACAAACTATTTAATATTATTGTCAAATTAAATAAAAAATTCTTGATAAATATTAAATATTTCATTAAATAAAAAATTAAAATTGTTTGATAAATATTAAATATTAAATATTTCATTGTATTTGATAAAACATTTAATTTTTAAACAAACTATTTAATTTTATTGTCAAATTAAATAAAAATTGCTTGATAATTGATAAATATTAAATGTTTTATCAAATATTAAATATTAAATAATGAAATATTAAATATTAAATATTAAATGTTTTATATTTCATAATATTTGATAAAAATGTTTTATCCCCATTTGAATGGCATTGACTAAATAAATTAAATAATAGTTAAGTTATTGGCATTGCTGTTAGTGTTTACCTTTATCTTTATATTGTTGTTATATCGCTGTTATATCGCTGTTATACTGCTGTTATACTACTGTTATACTCTTTATCTACGCACATATTGTCATATTGATATTGTTGCACATATTTGATATTTCAAACTGCTCTCTTTCTCTCTCTATATATAATATATTTTTAAAAATTCATACATATATATGTAATTGTATATATATATATATATATATATTGAAAAATTCCTATATCGCCGTCCCCCTGCCATCCCCAAAAATCTGCCCTCGGACTGCCGTCCCCGAAACGCGTCCCCTGCCGTCCCCCCGTCCCCGTCCCCGAAACGCCGTGGAACATAGTAGAACCCCTATTGATAATCCAATCTGCTCATTATAACACATTTTTTTCTAAAAGTCTCCAAAAGAGAGGAGGATGTCAGCATAATTTCACATAAAAGGAACAAGTTGAGAGTTTAAAACTACCTATCAAGATACAAATTTACAAATGTGTGTTGGAAGGAGTTCAGAACTATCAAAATAAGCATACCCAGCCATGTCTGCAAATACACATTTACATCCAATAAGCCTGAGACTCAAGGGCATACAAAGTCATATTCCAAATAAATTCACAAACCACTAATAACCTGCTGTCGCCAAGCAATCTAATAACCTGCTATCACCAAGCAAGGTAGCTCTCCAAAACAGGATTTGCAAAATGAAAGGTGTCACACTACAGGAGGCCAGAAACAGTTAAGCAGCTGTTTTGAGAGTGCCTGCTTGATAAAAGGTGTTGGAAGAGTGTCCATCACAGATCTCACACATTCAAACCTTTTTTCAAAATGGCTAGCAAAGATGCCAATCAATGTTAGAAATAACCATTCCCAAAAAAATAAAACTGTGCACTCAAGTGCAAGAACAGACTAAATGTCTTTTCATTCAAAGGAAAAGAAACGTGTAAATGCTTAGAACAGCTTGATGATTGACACTAGATAAAATTTTATGCACAAGGTAATATAAAGTAAAACACCCACTATCCTCACTCTTCCATTTTAGGACAAGCATCCAGAACGTTCATCATTTGAACCAAACAAAAATTCTCAATGACAACAGAAAATCCCTACAGATTTTTCATTTTCATGCCGATATCCTATGTTACTAGATCTGTTAGCTATGCAGCTGGATACAGGTCCAATTCGTACCCAATTCAGATTATGGTTTGGTTCTGTTTAAATTTGGTGTCTTACCCATCCATGAGTCGTGAAAGCTTTTTATGGATGAGAAATACTCCACTGATTGCAAGAGACCGACCAAATAATAGTCATCTTGCTGTATTTTGAATCAGTGAGTGAGCACCTAACACCGTGTATGATTGCTTGTTTGTGAAGGTACCATCATATTCCATTTGCAACTATACACAAAAGCTTCTGCCCTTCAATGGTTCAAGTGATAGCTCATGGTCAAAACCCCTGTTTGTAAAGTCAAAGCCACACCTCCTTGCCCCAGGCTTGCTTCCATTATATGTTCTCTGGGCCGATATCGGAAACTTACCTTGTCTTTAATATTTTTAAAATTTAATACAGTTCTTATTTTTTTACAGGCAAATTGCTACAGCGGGGTAGCTACCATTCTATTTAAAACTTGAGAATTAAAAACAGTACATAGAATGTATGGCATTGCCTACCCAAATACAATGCTCTATAGTGGAGTATTGTGTGCAGGCCAGAAGCCATTTCTTGCAGCCTTTCTATCCGTGCACAAGTCACGATGTTGTCCTGATGGGCCATGAAAACTGCATAGGTTTCCATATTGTTCCTTACAATTCCATCTCTGAAGAGTGTGATCACTTGTTTGATATCTTCATTCTCTTTGGCAGCTGTGATGCAGGTCACATCTCAGACAAGTCCAGAGACCGGGTTTTCTTTCAAGATCAATATTATTATTTAATTTAATAATATATATAAATTCTGTATGATAATAAGAATTTGGATTGAATAAAGATGATGTTTGTGTGTGTGTAGGACTTTTACATTTTTTTGAATGGACAAACCCAAAACGAACCCGACCCCAAAATAAAATTGCCTGGTCCACAAACGAAATCCACAAACCCAAACCAGGATCTGATCCAGAACCAACAACATCACCACTAACATTTGAATGTGGTCCCACAGAGAAGGTCTGATCCAATTTTTCTTAACCAGGTGGTTGAAACTGACAAAAAAAAATAGGGGACAGCTATATATTTCATGTTCCATGGGACAATCTTATTGCAAATCATCTTAACATTTATCCAGCAAGAACCGCTGAGAAAATCGAGATAGGTTTTTTTTATTGGAGCATTCCATTACTGTAACAATGAGGTAGGTTCAAAGCAAACAAACATGTCTAAACTACCACTGTGTCAATATAGCTTGGCTGATATAGTGGAAGAGATTTTTTTTAATAAATCTACAAACTATCGCAACAAAGAATAATAAGGATAGTATAACGTATAGTAAGACATAATACTGTATATTAATAATTAACAGACTTCGCAAGCTTGGTTAATCTAAGATTCAAACAAAAAACACCCAAATGCTTTTATTTGATGGAAATTATATCCGTTATCATTTCTTAAGCAATACAAAATTACCCAAATTTTTTATTTTATAAAGGTTAAAATCCAATACCATTAAATGTAGGGTCAATCTTGCATGACCCTCCCTTCAAGTCCAAACAAATTCAAAACAGATACCCAATTCCCATCAATTAAAGGGAAGCAATCCGCACTGCCATCAATGGGGTGTAAGAGTTGCCTTTATTAAATCAACCTAAGGCAGAATGACATACCAAAGATTCATTGTGTATAGTGTGGTAGAATATCGTAATGTATAGCTTGAGGATAACCTACAGGTTGATAATCAGATTTTTCACAAGCCTTGTTTGACCTTTATCTTTTGAAAGAAACGAAAAGAAAAATACTGTGAGACTATATTACAAAGAAAAGGAAAATTTCGAAGTTATCCTCCATTTCAACCCAAACCCAATCCAAACACAAGCGCACGGTTCCCATAAATTAAACAAAATAACCGGACATAACTCTCAATTCCAATAAAAGAAACAAAAAAACCCTTCATATAATGCCATATAAAGCAACCTGATATCTAACAGGCTTCACAGGCATGTTTGATCCAACCTTAAGCAAAAGAAAAATACACTATGTTTATAATGAATACAAATCACATCCGCTGCCGTTAAAACGAGGGCAAACTCGATATTGATATTCATCTAGGCCCAAATCAGTCCATAAACAAACACCCAACTCCCAAAAATTAACAGAATCGAACCCTACAACCCCAAAATCCAATACAAACCTTGCACAAATACCATCTTAACACCCACATCAAAACCTCAAATTTAATTCAAATCCTGAAAAACAAATGGGAGTTTTTGCGACTGACCGCAGATCTTGATGGGTGCCTCGAGCTCCAACAGGTTAGGTTGTGCCAGGAAGATCTCTTTAGAAGTAAGGCAAAGCTGTCGAACCTCAGGCTCAGAGAGCTGAACTTGTTTTCCAGGCTTAGAACCCTTGACCTCTAGAAGCCTGTTTATGATATCATCCAGAACAGCAGGGTCCATTCAAGCCAATACAAAAGCCCTGCCTCTTCCCGGCTAAAGGCCTCCAAATCAATTAATGAATATATCCTTCTGATTGATTTTTTCTTCTTTTCTTTCTTCTGCGGCAAACCCAAGAGCTTTTACCCTCTTCGGCAAATCCAAAAATACATGGGTGTTAAAGCTTTGTTTTAACATTCCTTTCAACTTTACAGTGGACGTGACAGGAAATAAAGAATTTTTTTTATTTTTTAAATGCAGAAAACCGATGGAGATGGTAACTGTTTAGCGCAAATGAGGTGCATCCAATATTATTGTAATGGTAGAAATTTGTATATCCATACCAAATCCCGTTTTGTCTTCCGCCCATTTTGACAAATGATTTAATATAAATTATATATCAATGTGTGTTATCCAATTTTCTTTTACATCCATTTATATATCTCTATATCTCTATACATTTGATTATGCATTTCAGTAAATTTATTTTTATTTATTATATCACATATATATCTACATATTCAATTTCTACCTTGAGATATTATTTTTCTATCTCAAGTCAATCTCAAGTCAATCTCATGTCAATCTAAGAAGCTTAGGTTTGATCCCAAGTGATATAGAAATTTGACCCCAAAATTTTAATTTCAAATTTGCACTATTTTCAAATTTTATGAGTTGACTTAGTAAACATTTGTGCAACATGTTATTATGTCTTGGTATTTATAAACATTCAATGTGGAATTATTTTATATGTAGAAATTAGGAGAAAATCATTCAAGAAACATTTTCAACTTGGAGCTTGGATGGAACCTATTGCACCAAAACCTATATAGAAGTCATTGCATGCTTTAGAATGATGTCATTGAATACTCACCTAATGTTGTAAAGTCAATCCACCAAAGGGAGTTAGTATAGGAGAACTTGACCCAAGCAATCTAGCTTCCCCAAATATATTCTTAAATATCATTATCCTTACACACATTCAAATATCAAATGTTATAGTGAATTAGGTTGCATAATTTTGCATTTTAACAAGACGGTCTTAAAGGTTATGAGTTAATCCACACATCAAATACTTTCTATAATGCTTAGATTTGACCCTAAGGGAATCAAATGTGGCGCACAAGCATTTTGGAGACTATACAAAGTCCATGTCATTCTTCAAACTGCAAACATTTATTTTATGTACTTAGAAGATTATTTTTTTCTCAATACCAACATTTTATTCTTCCTTGTAGTTCCCAAATATAAATATGTAATACCCTTAGCATTTTTTTGTT
Source organism: Sequoiadendron giganteum (assembly GCA_007115665.2). Taxonomy (NCBI): domain Eukaryota; kingdom Viridiplantae; phylum Streptophyta; class Pinopsida; order Cupressales; family Cupressaceae; genus Sequoiadendron; species Sequoiadendron giganteum. Next base: position 372,828,982 of record CM021106.1, read on the forward strand.
GGTTACTTTGTTTTGGCAAATGAAAATTGAGGCTTTTTACAAGATGTATATACTCACATTAAAATTTATCGATGTTGTATTTTGTTTTATCTTTGTGGATGTGTGTGTGTGTATGTTACTATCATTGTGTTGATATTATGAATGTTACAAATCATTATGTTGTTTTTTTGAGATGCATATGTTATGTTTTCTATGACTAGATTATCATAGTGTTTTATTTCATTGCTACCCTTGTGGGTATCAAGATTATGGATGTGATTATTAAATAAACTCATTTTTTAATATTTTAATTGATTATCATATTTCCTTGTTAGATGGGATGTATGAATTATGTGATGTTATACCTTATTAATTAATTTTGCATTGATTTATATATTATATATGAAGCAAATACACTTGGCGTGTGAATTGAGTGTCCAAGTACAAGGTTATCTCTCTACCTGAATATGTAGGTCTAGGTCATTTTCCCAACTATGATTATATTAGAGATGTTGCATTGGGCTTATGTGGTTGCTAACCCCTATCGTACTTGGATTAAGTGAGATGTATCATTTGAGACCCCATGTGAACTTGAACCTAAGTCAATGATGATTTTAGGGTCTATTATCTTGTGGATAAACTCATAAATATGTGTATATCCAGTCATGGTTATGCATTCCCTCTTTGCATTGTTTACATTCGATGAATAAATATTATATGGTAATGTTATATGATGCATCTAGGAATTGAGAAATAAATAAAAAGGGAAATTGCTTGCATTACATTAAATATTGAAATTGTATGGAATTATTTCAACTTTTTGTATAAGTCAATTCATTTATATATTTATTTCAATTATTTTTTAAAATATCATTAATTTAACCATAAAAATAATAATAATAAAATGGTAACTGAAAGGAAAGGGTGCAATAGAATAGAGGTGAAATTAAAATGAAAGGAAGAAATGATGACTACAATTATGGAAACCATAGGGAAGAAGAGTAAAGGAGAAGTCAATCAATGGATTTGGAGGAGGGGATGGTAGAAGAAAAACATTTTTGCAATGCATTGAAGGGGGGAAGAGGTTGCAAGTGAAAACATTTAGACTAGGTTACACAAAGGAAAAGAAGAAATAAGTCACAAGAAAAATCTCTAGGTCACACTCAAAAGGAGAGAAATACTTCACTCTAGCAAGCGGGAGAAAAAATCAATTCGTTCCTTCCTTTCTAGAGAAAAGAAAAGTGAAGATTTTTGAAGGTTTTAGCCCTCGATTGTTGGGAATTTTAGATAACAAGAGAGGATATTGAAGGTGTATTAGAGTATAGTTAAGATTAGAGGAAGAAACTAGTTTCCTAAGCACTACAATTGATGGTATTTCCCTTATTTTTCTTTGCTTGAACTCTCTCTGGTCCCATGTTGTCCATGTTAAATAGATATTAGTTTATGGTTATGTTTGTAAAATGATCTACCTTACATTTATTTTGGATTTGACTACATTTTCTAGGATTTTTGAAATATTTACTCTCGTTTTGTATAACTTCAAAGGAATTAGGGAAGATTTTTATTCATATTAAAGAATGGTGTTTTGTTTGTTTGAGTAAAAAAGGTATGGTTGGTTTTCTAGGAAATATTTTAGGATAATTTTTCATCCTATCCTTCTATCCAAAACCTATTGGGTTTCTATTTGGACTATTTATATCTTTTATTATTGTACCCCTTTTTGTGTCATTCTAGAATAATAATTTTACATGAGGATCCTAGGATTTGAGGTGTGAAGAGTAATAAAGAAGTGTCTTTCATCATTTGTTGAGGTCTTAAGAGATCTAGGGATAGAACAAGTGAAAGTTACTAATCAAAAGATAACTAAAATTCAATTGGGAAATTAAAATAAACCAAGATTTTAATGTTGCATCATATATAGAGAGCTTATATATACTCTATATGAGCATAAGGGATGTGTCACACTCTAGATTTGTTGAATATTATAAGTTGGGTTTCCTCACATGGTAGTGGATTGTGTACTCAATCCCCCCGTAACCAATATTATGGACCATTGTAATGACACTCCATGTGTTATCTCTAGAACCCTCATCCTTGTTGTTAATAGATTTCTAGCCAATATGAAAACATCTCCAACGATGTATGTCACTAGATTAGACCTTTGTTGTTTATGTTCCCATTATTATTTTTAATACTCAATGTAAGGTGTGTGTGTGTGTGTGCAAGCCTTACTCCCTTATTTGGTGTGAGTGTTTTTCTTGTCCATGAAACTATCTCCTAGCACAATGGGGTGGATCTACATATACCATATGGTTGGGTTGGGTGGCATGAAACCTCCATTAGAGATCTATAGTCCCATTGGAGTGTGTTGGATCGTGCATAATATGGAAGAAGGCCTCATATCTTCACTATTGTATTTCATTCTATCAAGATGTAACATGTATAATTCAGGATATTGGAGTCCTCTTCTATAACTATAATTTTACTTAAGACCTCATGCATGGAAGGTATGTAAGCCACCACATTAGTTATATGTTCTTTCATTTATTATTGCCTTCTCGGTAAAATAAATTATGTGCCTTATTATATCACTGATATGTCTATAAAAAATGAACTCAATAATTTTTTTCAAAGTTGAGTAAATAAGTTAGAATGTCATCATATATTGTTTCCTTATCAAAGTATTAGAGTTCCCTGAACCTCGATGCCCTATTGAGGCATCAAGGTTCTTGGGACTCCTATACCATGGTTTCTTTATTTTCTTTCATATACTTGCAAGAAGAAATGATCTTAGTGTAATTTTTTATACTCGTCTTATCTAAGTAGATATTTTTTTTTGTCATTATATTATGCCTTAGTGTTTTCTTGGTTATTCAAGATAATTTTGTGTATCCAGCTTAAGGGAATTTTGTCACTATCTTTGGTATCATGCTTGAGATAAGTCCAATAATTTGTCTATGGTATTGAGCTTGAGGTAAGTCTAGTAATCTTGTAGCATTGTAAACTGTACTCCCTATAGGAATCTCTCTCTAACACACTTGAGTAGTGTTTCTTTGCATTTTAGCTCATGACAACTTTAGACACACTTAAGGTTAGGGCTCACACACTGTCTTTTATCAAATATTTGTCTATTTGTGGAGATTTGATTACCAAAATAGGGGATTGACTAAGACAAGCTCCTATATAGCCACCCCCCACCATCTCTTTTGCAGATTTCTTGTAGGTATAGATCCAAATACATAAATTACAAGGCAAGAAATCAAAGAGTAGTGGAGCACTACAAGATCAACTTTTGAAATTCAAAAAAATTCCTACAAGGACACTCACACCCTATGCATGAGTGTCCCCCATTTTTAGCCCCAAATTTGTAGGATAGGTGCACAGATCTCTGCTTTTCTCATTTTTATAGTCAGAATTATTGTTACGATTTTCTTGTTATCAGAATCTTGCATTTTCAGTCTAGAGCACATAGTTTGATAGGGTTATTTTGGGAAATTCAATTCTAATCCATTTCCAAGACTCAAAATGATTAGATCTAGGTTTGATTGAATCACCTTTTTGGTTGAAAGTCAATCTAATTATCTTGTGGATTTTCATCCTAATGAAATCGTAGAAAATGTAGAATTGACCCTAGGTTTTGATCATTTTACTTAAGGATTCCCTTTTTCTACATTTCATTTTGGTGAACCTGGCATTTTAGCATCATAAACCTTCTGAAATCTACAATATGTCACCCTAGATCTAGGTTTTTCATTGCATTACATTTAGGGTTTCATGTTTGCACCATAAAAGAGTCATAAAAATCCAAAAAATTACATTCATATTGCATCATAAGTTGCATTAAAGTTTGTGCAGTCATCTTTAGATCATATTTACATTCAAATTGCATTCATTAGATTGTTCAAGTCTAAAATATGTCATTGCATTCAAATTGTATCTTTCATTTAGGTCAAAAAAAGTGAAAATTATATAGTTGCATTTTCAAAATTGCATCAAATTATCATTCTCAAAATTTTGCATCTTAAAATCAATCAAACGTTGCATCTTAGATCTAAAAAATACATTTCAAAGTGTCATTTATTATTCAAGCATTTTCCAAATTGTTGCATACTGGCATTATTCAATTTCATAGTCACAAATTTAGCGAAATCAAGAAAAATATTCATTGTCAAAATTGTTTGTACACAGATATGATATCCTTAAACAGTAACAATACTTTCAAACTTTGAATTTTTAGAAACTCTACCTAGGACATACGCACCCTAGGTGTTTTTGCCCTTCTTTTTTGACCTAAAATTTGTCTCAGATCTCTATCCTTGTGTTTTTTGTAGGATTATGTTGTCTAAATTATGTTTTTGCATTTCAAAATTGGCATTTTTCATTCCATTTTGTTGCACATTTTCATAAGTTCACAAACATAAAATTGGAAAAATTGGAAAAATTTGGAAAAAAAAACATTGTCTTGTTTGTTTGAAAACATAATTAGAAACCTTGAACAACACCTTAAACAAGAAAACTGTGAATTTTTAGACACCCTGTCCAAGACATTCTTTCTTTCTAAATTTGCCTTAGATTTCAAGTGCAGATTCATACTTGTTGTCAATTTGCAAATCTGGAGTTTGATTTCCAATTATGTGTAACAAGTTTGTAAGTCTATTTTCGGTCCTAGTTTGCCTTAACACATATAAACCTAGATTGCAATTAAAATTTAATGATTGATCTTGGAGAAAGCATAGTCATCTAATCATATCAAATCTCTTTCTACAAGTACATTGCATACTTATCAAGCTCTTTAGTTGTGATGAGTTTGATATGTTAGATGAAGCCCTTGAGGACTTCATCTCAGTAAGCGTATCTAACAAGGCTTGCAACATTCCTACACAACAAAGAAAAATCAATGCAATTACACCTCAACTTATCATTTATCCACCTTCACAACAACAATGAGTCCAAACCAAACCTATGCTTATCATAGGACCACCTCAAAACAAACCAAAACCACCAGGTGCTATCTTAAACTTCATAAAACAACTTTCTAGTAATAATGTGTCACAACAACCAAGTTACCACATAGTTTCTCATACATATAATGCAAGGGATAACAAGAAACCAAGACAAACTCAAGCCATTCCCTCATCGGTACCACTTCCATAGCCTGTTTTACCTAGTGTCACTTGTTTACCTCAATAAAGTGGAAAGGAGTATGATCTTGTGGAACAACTTTGTAATTCTCTCCTTGAATTTCATTGCAGGATCTAATTCAAACCTCATCAACCTACCATGGAATTCTTAAAAGTGCTTTGCAAAAATTTGTGGTCCCTCCTAGTACACAACCAATCGATGTAGTAGCCTTAATTAAAGGAATGAACTCAGTCAATGTGGAAAGTGTGTTGCCTCCTTTGGAAACACAAAAAAGAAATGATGCTTTGATGATAATGGCTATCATTAACAAGGTTGGGATTAGACATACCCTCATTGATAATGGTTCATGACTAGTTAATGTTTGTAGTGTGAATCTTTTGGAGAAAATTGGAGTGGACAAGACTAAAATTCAACCAAATAATTTATACATCTATTGTTTTGATAATGTGGGTAAACAACTGCTTGGTGTGATAACATTACCTGTAAAAGTTGGTAAGGTTGTGTTGCAAACTCCTATCCATGTGAAGCCCCATGATCTTTCATACAATCTTCTCTTGGGTAGGCCATGGATTCATGAAATGAAAGGAGTGATTTCAACGATACATTGCTTAATGAAATACTTACAACAATAAGGTGTACATGATAAAGGCTAATCCAAAATCTAAAAATTATTTACAAGCTGAAATAAGAATGAAAAAAAACTCTAAAAATATTGACACCAACTACAAAAGTGGAGCACGTAAAAGCCCTAATTCTTGCCACCTCAATTAAGGGCAAGGAAAAGACTATAAGTGATGATTCTAGCTCGTCTAGTTCGGATACTAGTGTGGCTGAGGAAGAGGAGTGGAATGAAGAAGGTGAGGATGGGTCTCCTTCCCATGCGGTTGCCCCATCTAAAAAGAGAATGAAGGGCAACCCTAGAGGAAAACGGGTAGCCAAATGACTTATTCTTCAAGAGTCGGAGTCCCAGTTTGATGGTAATGACACAGAGGTGGGTTATGGGGATTCCAGGTCCAAGGACGATGTTGTGATTACTGGTCAGGTTGATGCTGAGGCAAGAGGTAAGGAGGAAGGTTTATAGGAGAATGTTGTGACCATGGAGGTTAAGGTGAATCCTAGAAGGGATTCTAAGTGCATTGCCAAGATGAGGAACCAGGACACAAAAGATGTGGCTAAGGATACCATGGTGCATTACAAGGAGAAGGCAATGGAAATTGATGATCCCTAGTTTGAAACACACCAAATGTGGAACTTCTTGGTGAGAAACCTATGCATGAGGAGGAGGGTGTTCAGTAGAAGCATGTGAAGCCAAAACCTCTCAAGGTTAACGCCCTATTGGAGGACTTCTCCTATCTTAATGATGACACCACCTCAATGTTTGAGCTCCTTGACATGGCGAGGGTGGGGGCTATTGGTACTTTCAAATTGGAAAAATGGACCCTACAAGAATTCAACAGGGTTAACATCAAAATCAAGGGATTAAAAGAGAATGTGTAAAATTTTTTGAAAGGATTTTCCTTGGATATTCTTATTGATAGAATTATTGATCTTGAGTGTTCATTCATTGATTTCAAGTCCTTATGTGATTAATGCCTAGCTAATTTAGAGGCCAAGGTTTTGGATACCAATGCAGATATCAAGAAAATGCTTCATACCTATCATATTTTTGTTAAGCATAGCATAGATTCTTTGGAGGTCCTGTTCTGCAAGATCAGTGAGCTTAGAGAAGACTGGTTGTATTTTTCTGAGCTGATGGAGAAGGATCGGGTGACTAAAGGAAAAGGGAAAAAAGGTGGAAAGGATGATGTTAAAGGCCCTGCTACTAGAGGGATGGGTGATCAAAGGAATTCCTTTGAGGATGAGAAAAAATAACTTTTGGACATGATTGGCCTTCATAGGAACCAAGAACTTGAGGTGGCCAACACCTTAAGAAACATCAAGTAGTGTCTAGTTCTGTGTTTGTTTCTTTGTTGTTGGGTTTCGGTTTCTTTCTTGTTTTTTTATTGCCTTTTTGTTGATGGTTATTGTTGATAGTTTAGTGTTACATCCTTAGAGAAAATTTTTGTATCTACAGTTGTAAAGGGTTTCGGGTCCCTTCAAAACCTGTTTTTCCCATATAATCAAAACTACAAAAGTGGAACATTTACAACCTAAAGATAAAGATGAGTGTCTTTCATCAGTGGAAAATTTATTGGATGACGATTGGGGGTCATTAGATTTCACACCTACATTCATGGGGGAATACAAGATTACAAAAAAAGTGAAAGAGAAAGAGAAAGAAGTTGTGGTGGTATCAACACAATCTAACATTGAAACAGTCAACACACAAGAATCCACAAATCTTAGTAATGAGGAGAACATGAATTATACATCTACTTATGATGAAAGTGATAATGAAAAATCACCCTCCTCAAAATAAATGGAAGCACTTTATGGAAGAGGGTACCAACTCTTGAAACAATTTGGCTATAATGGAAAAAGGATGTGGAGTGAAAGAACAAGGCATTCACATTCCTATAGAGCTTAATACACAAGAAATAACAAGAGGTCTTGGTTATTATCCTTCAAATGGAAGGAAAGAATCAAGGATACCTTCACTTAATGTCAATTTTATCACACAAAATTCTCCTCAAACAACTTTAACCTTGGTGCATCTTGAATTGATAGATACATGTGAGAATATGTCATTGGATATGTTTCAAATTATGATTTCTTAGGGGGAAATTTTGGGTATGAATGATACCTTACCTACTCATCATAATCAATGGGTTTCCTATTGTTTGAATGCTAAGGCATACTGTGAGAAAGAAAAGGAGCTATGTGGTGATGAGATAGATGAAACTAAAACATCTCATGATGATTCGAACCGTAATGCATTTCTTAAGGGAGATACCCTTGATATTCCAATGGACCCATATAATGAAGAGAAAGTGATTCAAATTGGAAAGTGTCTTGATGAATATGAACAAGAAGATCATGTAACATTTCTACATGAATTTCCTAAAAGCTTTTCTTGGACTTATTTGGATATGTCGAGTATTAACCCTAAGATAGTCACACATAACATTGTTGAAGAAAATGTTAAACCAATGAGACAAAAGATACACAAGATGAATCCTAAGATAGATTTATTGGTTAAGGCTAAGCTTGAAAAACTCTTACAAGCTAGTTCCATCCATCCTATTGATTATTCACCTTGGATCTCTAACATTGTGGCAGTGGCAAAACCCAATAATCATATTAGGATGTGTATAGATTTTTGTGATCTTAATAAAGCATTTTTAAAGGACTATTTTCCCCTTCCTAATATTGACATGATAGTGGATTCAATTGTGATACATGATTTAATATCATTTATGGGTTGTTTTTAGGATATAATCAAATTAAATCATTAATCCTCAAGACCAATATAAACAACTTTCACTACACCTTGGGAAACATTTTGTTGGGTAGTCATGCCTTTTGGATTGAAGAATGATGGAGCCACATAACAAAGATTTATGGCATCAATATTTAATGATTTCATACACAATATCTTGGAAGATTATGTTGATGATATTTTGGCTAAGTCTGAAACACATCAAGATCATGTCAAAATCCTTCATAAAATCTTTGAAAGAATTCACAAGTATAATATGAGATTGAATCTAAAGAAATGTTTCTTTAGTGTGGATAGTGGAAAGTTGTTAGGATTTATAGTGTCACATAGAGGCATTGAGGTGGAAACAAAGAAGATTGATGCAATAATAAACATGCCACCTCCTAAAAACATTTCACAATTTTGTAGCTTACAAGGAAATATTCAAGCTATTCATCATTTTGTGGCATCTTTGGCGAATCAGACTCTTCCCTTCACTCAAATTCTGAAGAAAGATTCAAAATTTAAATGGAATGAGGATTTTCACAAAGCATTTGAAGATTTGAAACAATATTTTGCCAATCCTCTTATTTTGTAACTAGTGGTTCAAGGAAAGCCTTTTATCCTTTACATATCAGCTTCAAATCATTCCCTTGTGGCTCTATTAGCACAACAAGAAGGAAATGGTAAAGAGAATCCTATGTATTACATTAGTCAAACATCGATTGATTATGAAACTCGGTATACAACTATAGAGAAGCAATGCTTGTCTCTTGTGTTTGTGACTAATAAGTTGAGGCATTATTCATTAAACGTTGAGGTGCAAGCTATTACAAAGTTTGATCCTTTAAAACACCTTTTCACTAAAATGGATTTATCACAATGCATTAGCTAAATGGGTTATGTTGTTAATTAATTTTGACCTTAAGTTCATTTCTCAAAAATTAATCAAAGGACAAGTGTTGATCAACCATTTAGTTGAAGCTCTTTCACCATTAGCATTACCAAATCAAGATTTTTTTTGACAAAAATGTGTTAAAAATTGATGATAATGAAACATGGGAGTTATAATTTGATGGCTCTAAATATTGAACTGACTCAAGTGTTGGGGTCATATTAGTACCTCCTTTAGGGAAGCTAATTCCTCTATCCTATCACCTAAATTTATTATGTACAAAAAACATCGTTGAGTATGAGGCTCTTATTGTAGGATTATGTGCAACCTTGTCCTTAGGTGTTCAACACATTCGTATATTTGGATACTCTCAATTAATCATCAAAAAAATTAATGGGTCTTATCAAGAAGAACATGACAAGTTATCTAAGTATAAAGAACTCACATTAATAATATTAGAGTGATTCACAACATACACTATTGAAAATGTGTTACAACAAGATAATTGATATGCAAATACAATGGAAAGTGTTGCTTCCCTTGTGTATTTCGATGATACTTCCACGAACTTCACATTTTTTATTCACACTCTCATAGAACCACCAATAAACGAAAACATAAAATAAACCATGATTGCTAACATTGAAGTTTCCAATGAGTGGTATGTACGGATATTTAACTATTTAAATGATGGCATATTTCTTGAACCTACCACTAAGAATAGTAGGGCTCGCATACAAAATCTCACAACCCATTATATAATCTTAGCTAATGTGTTGTATAAATAATCATTCAATGGCCTTCTCCTTAGATGTTTAAGAAAATCTAAAATTCTTGTAGCCCTTGAGGAAGCTAATGTGGGTTCTTGTGGGGGGCATTTTGGAGGATGATATTTAGTTCAAAGGTTAATTCATAGTGGTTTTTATTGGAAAAACATGGAACAAGACTGTTTTGATCATGTTAAGAAGTGTCACAAGTGTCAAGAACATAATAATTTAATTCATGCTCTTGTGTCTGAACTTCATGCTCAAGTTGTTATTTGGCCATTTTCGGTTTAGGGTTTGGATCTAATTGGGAAGATATCCCCTCCCTCATCATTAGGGCATGCATTCATAATAATTTCTATAGATTATTTAATGAAGTGGGTAGAGGCGATTCATCTTCATTCCATGAGTTCTAATGTAATCTATCATTTTATCTTAGAAAACATCATCGCTCGAGTTGGTATTCCTTCAGCTCTAATTACGAATAATGGAACACCATTTAAGAACAAGGAAGTTAAGAAATTTTTGGAAACATTTCACATTCAACATCATTTCTCTACACCATATTATCCGCAATCTAATGGTCAAGCAGAAGCAACAAACAAAATAATTGGGAAAATCTTGTGAAAAATAGTTAGTAAACATAATAAATATTGGAATACTCAACTCTCTTATGTGTTATGGGCTTATCGCACAAGTATTCATATATCTACAAGAAACACACCCTATAATATTGTTTATGGAATTGATGCAATAATGCCATTAGAGTTATAAATTCCTTCTTTGTGAGTTTCTCTTAGTGGCCTTATTGATAATAATGCTTATAGGGAACAACATTTGCAACAAATTGAAATGCTTCATGAACAACGTATAAATGCTCTTGATCATCTTCAAGCTTACTCCAAAACCATGCAACATAAGTGTAATGATAAGTTCATTCCTCGTTCTTTCAAAAAAGGAGATTTGGTGTTGTATAAAAATCAATGTAATGTTGATGTTGCTCCTGATGAGAAAGGAAAGTTTAGCTCGAATTGGTTAGGACCCTATTGTATTGACAAAGCTTACAGGTTTGGAGTGTATAAACTTAAAGAAATATATGGGACACCTCCAAAATAACCTATCAACATTACACATTTGTGTAGATATTACACTTAGTAATCTTTTGAATAAAATGTATTTTAAAGCATGTTGTTAGATTAAATAGATAGTTTTCTATTTTATCTCATATTGCTTTATTCTTGACAAACATTTTTGTGTGTCTTGAATTTTTAGGAGTAATTGTTCATTTACTTGAATTATTACTTTATTTGGAATACTATTCAATCATGTGTGTGTTGTGTTAAATTAGATCATTACATGCATTTATATTTACAAACTAGATCATAAGGGCATCTAGTTTAACATTATTACACTTAGCCAAAAATGTAGCATCTAAGTAGACATGAGTGTTTAATCAAAACATAATTCATAACAATTAGATCATGGAGACATTAAATAATCTCATCAAGATTTTTTAATAGATCACATCGATATATAATACATAGAAACCAAATCACACTCATATACATCATGCTTACCACGGTAGAAAAATGTGATGTGTAATAACAAAATACATCTAAGTAGGTCTATGACTACCAGACTCTTCAAGGCTCGGTGGTGGTGCTTGTCAAGAGGCAATGGTTTGGGAGAAACTCATAGAGATCATCATCTCTTGTAGGCCATGTTCTTGACCTATGGCTATTCCCTCATGTATAAGTGTTGTGACACGCTCCTAATCGATCTAATCCCTATCTGCTTGAACCTTGCTAAGCTCCACCTACATACTATTGAGTTCCCCTATAGGAAGGCATGTCCCTCACTCTTAGAAGGAACCCAAGTGGCTCTAAGATCCTCATATGTAGCTCTGATCTCCTCATGTGTTGACTTGGGCTCCTTGTGTGCAGCTCTCACCTGCTCCTCTTTGGTTTTGAGCTCCTCATGTGTTGACCTAAACTCCTAGTGCACAACTCTCGTTTGCTCCTCTCTAGCTTGAATCTCCTCATTTTCAACTCTCACCAAATCAATGGTCTACATAATATTATCATAGGATGTTCTCCATCGAGATAGGGGCTCAAACAAGTCAATATGGCACCCCACACTAGGTCATGGCCTATGCTCAACCCATATCGGTTGGTGTGGGGGCATCGATGGAACAATGTCCATAGTGACCCAACTAAAGAATTCAAGCTAATCTCATGTCTCAAATGCAACAAAGAATAAACATACAATAAGTTAGAACAAGATATAACATAAAAATGTTAATAACATAAATAACTAACATATCATCAGTTGGATCTCCAACTCGCCAATCAAGATCTCGATAGGACACTATAAGTGTCGTATCGGGACTTCCCCAAGAGGTTGGTGGTTGGGAGGGAATGACATGGCTACTCTCTCCATTCCTATAGGACTAGGTCCTCTCTAGATTAGTAGGATGTGCTTGCATGATGCAAAGATGAGATGTAGCTCTCTCCTTGAGGGCATCTTCGACCTCTACTTGTTCCTCGAGGACTCCTCTTGTTGGCTGCTAATCCTCCTCATATCCCTCCTCTACATCATCATCATCATCATTATCATCCTCTCTCGTGTTCCCATCTACATTATCATCATCCCTCTTTACATCATCTCCATGATGATGGGACCAAGGTCTAAGATCACCTACAGGATGACCGATAGGGAAGATTTGTCTAAGACACGTAGTTCTCCACCACCTATCATATGCAATCGATGTGCATACATTATCCTTATCACATAATAGGAGTTTGTCTCACTCCTCATCCTCTGGATCTCTAAGAGTGACATATGTGAGTGTGGGATGAAGGATGTTGTATGGCCTAGCGCCATGTTACAAACCTAACCACTGATGTAGAGTCTTGTATGGTCTCCATAAAATGTCACCATCCACTAGATGATCAAAAGTGACTCTCTAGTATAAAAGGTCTCTACACTATTAGGGCCACCTGAGTGTATAAAAAAAAACTCACTGATAGCCATTAGGGGCTATCATGGGGAATCTTTCTAGTCTAGTACATGTGATATGCTCAAATTCCCATACCTATATAATTGTATAATGAAGAATGTTGTGGGCATCCCAATATATAAAGCGACCAAGCTCATAATACAAGTGTGCAAGCATGATTTGTCCCCAAGCATATACCGTCTAATGTTGCTCCATCTCCTAGATTATGTGAACCAAGCCCCCTAAAGGTGTGTGCCTCATCCTTCAAGTGCTAGAGTTAAGGCGATGACAATAATAAGGATCTGTTGAATCAATGATACAAAAGGATCTGAATGAAGTAACCACTTAAGCTCGATGCAACTACTAGGATCATAATCAAGATCCCTATGATGACCAGTGCAATAAAATAGATCTCTCCTTATATCCTGAGGGTTTTGACAATCATCATACTGTATGGTCTCACCTCGCATGGGCAGCTTGAAGATGCAGTGTATATCCTCAAGTGTAATGGTCATCTCCCCTGTTGGGAGATGAAAGGTGGAAGTATTTGTGTTCCACCACTTAGCAAGTTCTATCGGCATAGCATCGTGATACCTCATTGATAGCATGAGATATACCCAATAGAGTCCAGTGGTACGTAAAAGTTTTTTCTCCTCTTGTGAAAGACATGAAACTTGCTCTTGAAGTAATAAAAATAAGCATCCTCCTAGCTACTGTCGAGCACCTAGTGGAATTTGTAAGAATTAAATAGAATCATCAGTTGCAAAGAAAAGCCAGTGATCAAATAGTTAAAATATAAAAAAATTTAAAAATTGGATAGAGGCACCATTTTGGGATAGAGGTTCCCAAAGTGGACATAGGTGCCATGATTTTTGAAAAAAAGCATAAAAACACCATAAAATGTAGTAAGTAGTAACAAGGAAAAGGAAAAGTAGCATACTGTCGATGCCACCATGCCTTGTGTAGCGTCTGCTTGTAGAATATCAAGCCTCAGAAGCTCATATTCTCATCATCTCGGCATCCCCACTCCTTGGTGCAATGGTAACCTTCTCTAAACCTTCAAACGATAAAAGTTAAAATGACTGTCAAAAATGTATTTTTCCCTAGCATATAGTTAAACCGAGTACTAGTATATCTTATTCAAATCAATGTAATGGGGGCTAGTGAACTTCGATTTCGATGTCATCCATTTTGTTGGATTCATAGTTTTTTCATCAACCATATCCAATGTTTGTTGATAATTGGTGTTATGATATCATGACCCTATCACAAGAATTTTCATCACCAAACTTACAAATCTGATATGGTTAGATTGCTACCTTGATTCCACCTCCATAAAGCAAGTTAAATAAGGGGGCATACATCTACCCATAGAAGTTGATACATTTGTTCAAGATGATTTTTGAATACCTAACAAATCAATTTTGCAAGATGTGGTTCCTAACATTGTGGTTTTGCATATGACTACATTAGGGACCCCATTCTCCTATGCATGAATGATTCATAATATCCATATGAGTATCATTTTTATACAACATGATTTACTTTCAATAATTTAGCTTGCATATGCACGTAGTGTCATATGGTAACTAAAGTGGGGGCTAAATGTAGCATCATAAGTTGTACTCCCTTCTAGGAGATAGTACAATTTCATGCTTAGTTTGGACCTACTTTAGTTCCTCTTGCATTTATGCATTTTTAGAACCCCTTAATCAGGCCCTAATCTCCTAAATTATGAATTATATGACCTATTTTTGACAAATTCCTAAGAATTACAACCGAAAACAAAATGCATTCATCTAATACATTGTCCCTGACACCTAAAAACCCAAAAAATAGGGTTGGGACACTCACGCCCCTATTTTAGCTCAAATTTGAAATATGTCAAAGGTGAAAATTTATTATTTGAATTTGAATTATCCAAATTCGGCTATCGAGATCTAATTTACAACAAATCAGATTAGAGTCCTACAAATACCTAGTATTTTCACCATTTGAAACTAGAGAAGAAAAAGAAGGCAATAATTGAGAAATTTGGAGAAAAGAAGAAAGAGATCATCAAGTACATCCTAATTTGTAGATTTTCAAGCATAATTTCATATTTGATCAAGTCTTATAGCATGATTGAAGGTTGATGTCAATAGAAGAGCATGATGGATTCTAGGTTAGGGAGATGCATTTGGCCATTTCCTTCAACCTAATGGCTTGTTTCCTAGTGTTCTCATCTTCAAGCTTCATCTTATTTGTAGCCTCAAGCGAGGTATTATTGTGTTTCATATTTTCTAAGAGTGTTTTGACTTCTCTCTTAGTTAGATCTTATCATTATCATATAGGAATCTCTCTCTAACACACTTGAGTAGGGTTTCTTTGCATTTTAGCTCATGAAAACCTTAGAAACACTTAATGTTAGGGCTTACAAACTATATTTTATTATATCTTTGGCTATTTTTGGAGATTTAATTACCAAAAAAAGAGCTTGACTAAGTAAATATCGTATACAGACACCCCCACCATCTCTTTTGCATATTTCTTATAGGTACAAATTTGAAGAAAAAAATATAAGGCAAGAATTTAGAGAGTAGACAGAGCACACAAGATCAACTTTTGAAATTCAAAAAAATACTACAAGGACACTCATGCCTTGGGCATGAGTGTCCCCCATTTTCAACCCCAAATTTGCAAGACAAGTGTAGATATCTCTACTTTTCTCAATTTCATAGTTGAAATTGTTGTTATAGTTTTCCTATTACCAAAATATTACATTTTCAGTCTAGAGCACATAGTTTGATAGGGTTATTTTGGGCAATTCAATTCCAATCCTTTTTCGAGACTAAAAAGGATCAGATCCAAGCCTGATTAACACACCTTTTTGTTTGAAAGTCAATCTAATTGTCTTGTGGATTTGCATCCTAATGAAATCCTAGAAAAGGAGGGATTGAACTTAGGTTTTGATCATTGACATTAAGGATTCCATTTTTCTACATTTCAACTCTATATTTAGTATGGTTCTTGAGACAAGTCTAGTATTGTGTCTTTGGTATCAAGCTTGAGACAATTTTGGTACTCTATTTTAGGCATTAAACTTGGAGTGATTTTGATACCTTCTGTTAGGTACTAGACTTAGAGTGCATCCAATACCCTATTTTGGGTATTAGGTTTAGAGTGAGTCTAATACCCTATTTTAGATACTAGACTTGGGGTAAGTTTGATATCATTTTTTCAATACTAGACTTACATAAAGTTTGGTAACCATTCTTGGGGCTTAAACTTGAGGCTATTCAAATGTCCTTTGTAAGTGATTGAACTTGTGGGAAGTATGATGAATTGTCACTGGGTTCAGAGTTTAGTTTATATAATTTTTGAATTTCCTGGTTATAGTATCCCAATGGCTTTGGAGGGTGGATTGTAGAGATGTTTGAAGTCTATTTTGAGATTTTTGGGGATCCTTCTCTCCTCCATGTCCCATTTTTTGTGTTTGTCTTGGTGTATTGTCCTAGGGTAGAGTTAATTCTTTCATTTGTGTCATAATTCTCTAAGTAATTATGTTTTTGTCTAGTTTGTGTGTTGTTCCTGACATACCACTTGTTATGTACATTAGTGTGCAAGATACCTTTTCTTGGGCTTATCTTCTTGTCAGTGTTGTTATTTAAGAAAATAAAAATGATTCATTTTGATAATACCTTATGTGGTTGTCTTGGATCATTACAATTTGGTATCAAAGCCCAATTTACAAGACTAAGATCTTTAGTTTATGTGCTTTTTATTTTGATTTATGTGTGCCTATTGTGTGGTTATTTAAATGTTTATTTTTGTATGTTAGTTTTATTAGCCAACGTTTGGTGTGCCTTAGCATGTCAATATAGATGTTGATATATTGGCGGTAACCATTTATTTGTATGGTTAGGGAGAACACCTCTTAGGTGATACCACACTCATCAGGGTAGAAACTCAAATCAAGATTGAGAGATACAAGAGATATGTAGTGAGCACTCCCCATTGGATAGTTAAGAGCAACATGATAATCCTCTCATGTCACATCAATCCATTGACCTTATTCAACATATACTAATAAGGTTAGGTCCTCAATAGGATGTATCCCACTTAATGCATTCGCATCCATCTCAAAAATTAAGGGAGGATTAACCATAAAGTGGAGAGAGAGTGTTCCAAGATCCCTCATCATTCAATAGTAGAAGACATTCCCTTTTAGGGGCCACCTAATTAGGGGATAAACAAGTTGGGGATGAGGATGTTATGCTAGTAGGGAACATGAGATACCTTATTTGAGCACACTCCTACCTTCAATGATTCATCGAGTAGTTTAGAGATTTAAAAAATTATCTTTTCAACCTTGATTGGTGCTTTGTGATGCATCTTTGTGGTAGAAATACTAGGGATTGGTGTCCCATTATGCACATATGTGACTTTTCTTGCACCTAGTGGCCCTAGAAGGAAAAAAATCATCATTCAAAAATCACCACAATCTCTTGGGAGACTTTTCTTGAGAGGTTTCATTTATATTACCTTTTTGATCTTTATCAACATGTCTACATGTATATGAGTTCCATGAACTCAAGCAACTAGGCATGGGTAGAGTAGTATGATAACCATTTCTTCAAGCTAAAAAAATATGTGAGATTAGTAGAGCATGATGGGATTTTGGTGCAATACTTTGTGAGATATCTAAACTCGCATATCAATGAGGGTGTTCAGGTGTTTGAACCAATTTTTTTGGAGGTTGTAGTAGAGAAGATCAAGCTTATTAAAGAGAATTTGACTAGAGATTTTGGTTGGCGAATGGGAGTGTATGTGGTGGGTCCATCTTATTTTGGATCAAGGATTAGTAATTCACAACCTCAAACCTCAAGACTCCCAAGACTAATTAGTAGCAACAACAAAGGCATATACCTCATTAAGCTCCTTAGAGTGGGAAGGGTTCTAGTAGACATTTCATAGGGATCACTATAGACACTTAAAAATGTCCTGAACGTATCACATATCCCGATATTGCCTATTGGTCCATCATTTTCCTCATTTTCACCTAGTTCCTCTATTTAATTAAATAATTTACAATTATTTGATTAAATTCATTTTTTTGTGTATTAATTGAATAATTGACATTATTTGGTTAATTCATCATTTTTTGTCATTTCTTACTATTTTCCCCTTTAATTATAATAATTTTGAATTATTTAATTAAAATCATTTTTCTTCCTTCCACCTTGATTAAATAATTTTTTATTATTTAATTAAATCTATTTTTTCCTCTATACCGCATGATTAAATAATTTTAATTATTTAATTAATAAATCCTAATTTATTTCAGTCCTCATAATTAAATAATTTTTATGATTATTCAATTCCCTAATTTCTTCCAACTTGCACAAAGAATATTCCTTTTTCAAGAAAGGATATTCCCTTTTCAAAATATCTTTTCCCTCTAAAAAATCTAAAAAAACATATTCCCTCCAAAAGGAATATTCTCAAATTCAAATTCAAATATATCTTTTCCCTCCAAAATATCTTTAACCAATTTTCCATGAAAAGTGGGATATTTTGGGCTCTCAAGCAATTTCATCCATTAATCTTCATCCATCTCCTTGATTTCCTCATCCATCGATCTTAATCTTTAATCCTAACCGTCGATCTGATATTTCTAAATCTATAAAACAATTTGATCTTCTACAATAATCATTCACAATCTTAATGTGCTTGAATTCTCAATCATTCACAATTTTTATGAGATATTCATGAGCTTGAGCAATTCATTATTTTGAGGTAATTGTGAGTCATAATCATCATTTTGATCTTTGTAATCATGGGAACATGCTTAATAGAGCTATCCACATACACTTGGAGCACAATCCACTAATGGGATTAAAGGTTTGCACATTGATTTGATTCAATTTGCTTTGAATTGTATGTTTTAATGCTTTTGATTGAATCATTTTGATGTTTGCTAACCCAATTTTATTTAGTATTGGCTTTAATATGATCTTTTCTTGATGGGTTTTTGATGTTTATTACATTGATTGCTTGATTTCTAACTTTTACAACTAACCCATAATCACAACAAGAAGTGTATGAAAAATCTCGAGTCTAGATAGCTAGCCCTAGGTATCCAACCTAACTCTAGTTTCTCAAAATAATATACCCTCATCAATTCTGACTTAGTTTGGAGGACTGCGTTTCTCATGTGGCCAAAAAGATCACTATGTAAATTCTTGTCCTTAAGGGTTTGTGATAGTTAGTAGTCAAAATCAAACAGCTTTAGAGCTGAAAATTAGAGATGTTGGTAGGTCTCACAAGGTATTTATGGTGATAGATTACCATTAGGTAGAGCATCAAGGTACCATTATGGAGACCTCATGTATGTTGGGTGATATTTTTGCTTCATTTTTGTTTGATTTCAGCACTCCATATTCTTTCATCTCCCTATCGCTAGTAGTGCATTGTGAGCTTATGGTAACAAGAAAAAAGTGGTATATTGACTTATTTAAAAATGTTAAGGTGTTTCTAGACTCCCTTATGCATGGTGGAATGTTGAATTTAGGAACTTTCACCACCACTATTGATTTGTGTATCCTACCTTTGAGATCCTATAGGATTGTGTTGGGTATGGATTAGTTTGAGTTGACTATTGATACACAACACAATCCCATAGGATCCCAAAGGTAGGATACACAAGGGTAGATATAACATGTGTAGATGATCTTGGTTAGTGGGTAGAGATAACAAGGGTGCAAAGGCTCATGTCTCTATGAATGATTTCAACCATGTATCTAAAATATAATATATAGAGGGAGTGTCAATTTTCTCTATATTAGTGTTCATGATCCTTCTAAGGAGGAGTTTCATGAGGTAGCCCTTAATGATCATTCTCTCCTTAGAGAGTTCCTTGATGTTTTTTGAGATGACATTCTTACTATGATACCAAAATGAGATGTAGACTTTTATATTAATCTTATTTTGGGACTTGAGCCCATGTTGTTAGGAATTGTAGGTAAGAATAAGGAGATTAATTACCAAATATATGTAGATTTTAATAAATGAACAAAAATAGAACATAAAAAGGAATGGAATAGAATAGAATTAAATTCACAAAACAAGAGGCAAGACTTATGCTAAGCTACATCCACTAACAATGGTCCATTTTATTTAATTTACAAAAAAATACATATTATAATTACTTGCAGCAAATGGATGCAATGTGTAAAAACAAATCCATGATTCCATTGCTTTGTTTTACCACACACTGTGTTATGTGCACTCATCACCAAACCTATGATGATCCTCACATAATTCTATGTGACTTGCAACTTCACTGAACTTCACGTGACTATTCATTTCCCTGCATGCCCTTTCTACTAGCATTCACAAAACCATGACTGTTCATTTTCATTCACAACAACAAAACTCTTCATTTCCAGGAAATTTTTCCAATTGTTTATAACAAAATTATATAGGGGATTTACAATAAATTTCCTTTACAAAATATTTAAGTATTTTTTCTTTGAGGGTGCTACCCTTGAGCCCCTTATTAGGGACCTTATAAGAGGGGATCTTCCCCCCTTAATTAATTTGTGGGGGAAAACATGTCAGGTAAAGTGGCTAGAATGCAAACATTAAGACTGATCAGGCTCCACATACCAACAATCTCTCACTTGGAGACTGATCATACTCCATACCATATCGCATCTCCCATGCACCATGCCACATGACCACTCAAGATCTCAGTATGATTCACTTGCAACTAGAAGAGTTATTATCAAAATTAAAGATTTGTCCTAGTGTATCCCCTTGGGGTGCACTAGTCATTTTCTTGAAGAAGGGTAAATCGCTTCTCTTATGTATCAATTTTGACAATTAAATAAGGAGATGGTGAGAAACCAATTTGCTTTATCAATGATTGATGATTTGTTTGAATAGATTAAGGGATCCAAGATGTTCCTTAAGATTGACCTAAGTTTTGATACCATCACCTTCACATTCATGATGTATACATTCATCAAATGACATTTCATACTTGTTATGGACACTACAAGTTCACATTAGTTCTATTTGGATTGAAAATGCTCCTTGATTATTTATGAGTTTGATGAATGGGGTATTTTATATTTACCTTGATTAATTTTTCCTTGTGTTTCTGGATGACAATGATTTATTCAAGGATATAAAAGGAACATGAGGCCCAGTTGCACCAAGTTCTTTAATACTTATAGGAGCACCACTTTATGGAAAGTTGGTAAAAGTGTGAATTATTTAGCTAGAGGTGAAGTATTTAGGTCATTCCATTTATGGTGAGGTTTTCATTATTAATCTCTTAAAGATTCAAGCCATTGTTTGGCCAATGCCCTTAAATGTTTCTAAGGTTTATAATTCTAAGGGATTGGTGGGTTATTATTGTTGATTCATCTGGGATTTCTAAAGAGTTGCACACTCAATCACCTTTATTCATAGGAAACAAAGAATTTTGTGGTTAAAGAAGTGTGAGTTAGCCTTTCAACTCCTTAAGGAATAGTTGAACAATGCACCTATTCTTGTTGTGCCTAATCCTATAATAGATTTTATGGTTTATTAATGTGTCCTTGTGTGGTTTAAAGGCAATCCTTATGTAGGAGGGATGAGTGACTACCTATAAATCATAAAATCTCAAGGATCATGAGCCTAATTAACCTACCAATACTTAGAACTAGCAATTTTTTTTCATGTCCATGTGTGATGGAGGAACTTTCTATCAAGCCCCTCAATTTGAGTTGCATAATGATCATCTCAACTTGCAAAATATTTTCACTCAACTAAATCTGAATGCCCATCAACATTTTTTGGTGGATTTTATTTACGAGTATGACTTTAGTGTTCAATACATCAAAGAGAAAGAAAATATTTTAGAGAAATTTCTAAAGGACACTTGGTACCAAGATTTTTTTATGGATATTGAGTCCTAAAGAGTCATTGAGATATTTTTTGGGCTATTCTTTAGAGTCAAATGGATAATATGTGACTCCTTAGTTGTATTTATGTCTCAATTTTTGGTAATATTCATATGATTGTCTTGTTAGAGGAACATTATGACCCGTATACAATTGATCTTGGAGTGAAAAATATGCATTCCAATCCAAGGGAGCTATTTAATTAGGTAAGGATGAGACATGATGTTGATTTGGCTAAATTCCTCAAGTATTAGAGGTTGATCATAGAGCATCAACACTTGACATGTTTCCTACAACTACATTCTATTACCAAGTGGAAATAGAATACAATATCCTTATATTTCTTAGTTGGGTTTCCCATGTCTTCATGTTTTCATGATGCCACCATCGCGATGGATGGAAAATTGTCCAAGGTTTCCCATTTGTTTTCCTATGATATCATCTTACAGTGTTGCAACTATGACACATTTTTATGTGGGAGATTGTATGCTTACATGGAGTACCTCATAGGATCATTTTTTCTCATGATCCAATATTCACTTCTATGTTATGAAAATCATTGCAACATGCTTTGGCTACTTAGATTAATTTTAGTTTTACCTTCCATCCTAAGAAAAATGGTCAAATAGAGATAGTGAACTAGGCATTTGAAGACACATTTTGAATGTATGTGATGGACCAATAGTCCTACTATAAAGGCTACCTTTATCTTTTTTATTTTGCTTATAATAATAGGTACCACAAATATCTTGGTATGTCACCATTTCAAGTTTTGTATGGCCAACACTATTAGAACTTGTTGGGTTGGGATAGGTTGGAGGACCATGTTGTTTTGGCTCCTAATTTTCTATAATATATGGAGTAGTTAGTTTGAATCAAAGAGAATTTGTTACCTACCCAAGATAGGCAAAAAAAATATTCCAATGTTAAGAGATGGTATTGAAATTACTTCATGGGTGATTGCATTTTTTAGAGAGCATGACCACACAAGAGTACTATCTATTATGGGAAGGGTTAAAATCTCACACCACATTCTTTTAGACCTTTATATATCCTTTATAGGATTATTCTAATTTCCTATCACCTTGGCCTTGTCTCCTAGCTTCTCATGTGTCTATAATGTGCTTTATGTTTATGTTTTTAGAAAATATATATTAGATGTGACACATGTTCTTGATTAGGGTGCCTTGTAGGTCAAGGAGGGTAAATAAATTTTGGATTCTATTTAAATTTTATAGAATTGAAGGATGAACCTTCTAGGGTGAAAATTAGATCAAGTAAGGATGCAATTTACCAAGCCACACACCTAATACATTAGCCATAGAATATTATTTAGAGAAAAACACCAAGAACTAAGATACCAAAAACATGTCAAATTATACAATAACATGCACACAAGTGTCATGTGAAAAATGATGACATAAGGGAATTAACAACATGAATGGTCTCACTATTTTTATAAGTAAGGTGGCACTAGAAAAAGACTTATCAATTGTATAATGAAACCGCCATGGTGATCCTATGAGAGAGTAGATCAACAACCAAATGATGATAAGGTATGAACCCATAATAATTCTCTCTCACAAATAAAGCACAAGGGTAGTATGATCGAATTATAAATCTTAAATCCATACCAAAATACACTTCAAGATATTATAAACACCAAAGGAAACTTGTACAAATGGAAGAATGACTAGGAGATATCACATATTATGTAGACATCATTAGCACTAATTTCTTGAATGAGGAGTATGAAGAGGGTGTCAACTACCTCCAATCCACTCAACAAAAGCTTAAACAACACCCAAACATAAGTAAAAAATTTCACAAGAGGTTACCTTACTATGAGGTACAAGCCCTCCACCAATTGGGATGACAATGTGTCACTTTCAAGTAAATACATGCTTCCTAATGAAAAAGGTTCCAAAAATATCTAAGTATGATTTTTTTTGACAAAGCAATAGTATGTGAAGACTCAATAGGCTAAGGGTAACAACTTTCATACAATAATTTTTCTCAAGAAATGATTAGAATTTTTTTTCTAATGAAATAGAGGACAATAGTGTGCCAAGAGGCTATGAAAGCCAAAAAAGATAGTGGATCACTAGAGAGACATTAGCATGACATATTAGAGTCCTTTAGACATGTTAGACTCTAGAACATGCAATAGAGTCCAAAGACTATGTTGTAGTATATTTTTTCTACTATAGCCTTGACCTCATGCTATAGTCCTAGTTAGAGAGTGAACAAATACTTATTTATAGATCTCCAACCCAAGTACAACACTTAGGACCCAAAAAAAATTTATACATTAGATAATTCCAAGATCAAAGAGCTTGAATTGATAACCTTCTATAAGTAAAAATATGAGCATAATAATATGTCTATCAATATAGAAATGAAGTTTATAATACAATAAGAAAGCCTCACATATATAGGCAAGGTAGATAAGGTAGGAAGGTAGGACTAACAATTGATTAACCCTCCATATATGTAACACTTGTGAACTCACTTGAAAAGTGTTGAGAAAGTGGAAAGTATGCATACAATAGGTGTCTCAAGTGACAAGAACACATGTCTCAATGCTATGAAGTGAGAGAAAAGGCTAAAATTCCCTAAGTGAAGACTTAAGCAATGTGAATAAGACTCTCCCAGGTGGGCTAAAAGCTAACTAGTTTGATAAAGTCACTATTTACACCAACACCCCCCCTAAGTGCAACTTAGGTAGCATTGTATGCAAAATGATGAGTCCTTACTACTAGGCCATGTTAGGTACTAATGTACAAATTTCTCGCAAAGTGGAGAAAAGGAGAAAATCTAGTGGGAAATAAAACTCCTCTCCAAAAGAGATGCAATGAAATGAAATATAGAAGTGAAGAAGATAGGCATCATAATGACCCCCCCAAGGACTGCTTCTACCACATAAGTACAGTGGATGTTCCCCCTATAGTAGAGAAAAGAGAGAAGGTCTATTTGGCCTCTTAAAAAATGTGAAGTAATGAACTCCATATGAGGAAATGCTTCCTCCCAAAACTAATAGGAGAAGAGAAACCATGTAGCCTCCCCTCAAAATGATGTGTGTAGTGTTGTTAGATTCTTGACATAGGATATTGAAGTCGATCCGTAAATATTGAATAATATTTCTCCCTTTGGGAAGAAATAATACCATAAATGTGTGCAAGATGACTTCACATTCTTGATAGGAATATATATGAAGCAAGATGAAGGTTTCTGATTTTTGAACATGATCAAAAAACCTAGATGTAATCTATTTTTTTTTTCAAATGCTCCATGTGAAGACTGATGTAGAACATGTACCAAAGATGTTATCTTTGGTTACAAAGGATTACTAGATGCTCTCTATGAAGCATCTCTGAACTTTGATGTATTGCAATAACTTTCATAAATAAAAAGACTAATGTCCTCAATGGTGTCTTTCAAATTTGCATTACAGGATTCTACAAACAAAGATGTAATACTTAGTGGAAATATATCCTAATGTGGTGGATCTAGAAGGAAAATATCCTGGTGCATTGAATCTATGGAAGTTATCAAGGAAGCAACTCTCAATTATGAAGTAGCATCAAACTTGATGGGATCACAATGCATGTCATTAGACTACATTTTTCATATTCAAATAATGGTGATGTCTCACAAGATGATTGAATGAGATTGGATGTTTTTACAAGTGTTGTTTTAGAATAATCTGACAAGTTGATTCCATTTTTAATGCAAAGTTGTTATAATTTATGAATTTATGAAGCAAGTTCCAAGTCATCAAGTTGTTCAAACAAGCATTCATCTATGGTATGTATTTTATTCTTACAATAGTCACATTTGATTTTCCATGGATTTGGAGACATGACTACTATTAACTAAATTAGAAATGAAATTTGGGAAGAAAACACTTAAGATAAATGTGAAAGTGTTCAAATGCATGACTCATGAAAGTGCTAAAAAACACAACACAAGGCACCCCCTTGATTCAATATTTGAGAGCCTCCCAAAATTTGATGCCTTATAATTTAGTGTCTTTTTACAATGTAAGTAAGTCCAATGGATTGAAAATGAAGAAAAGTTAATGTTTGAAGAAAGCAACACTCAATTTTGAGTTATTGATCAAAAGTTATTACAATATTTTATTTTTTCATCAACAATAGCTTAATGAAAAAATATTAACTTTTGAAGAAAGAAACACTCAATTTCGAGTTATTGGTCAAAAGTTGTTACAATATTTTATTTTTTCATCAGCAATTGCTTGGACACTTCTGATTTAATTTTTGTAAAATTTACTTGCTATATGCAAAATCTAACAAATACCCAAAAAGTTTTTTGACATTACAATAAAAATCTAGATAACATTTTTATTTCAAATTTGTTGATGATGCAATTTGATAAAAAGAAAAAACTTTGATATGTAGGAAAAATGGTTGCATTGTGTTATTTTGACAATATTTTTTGCAACATTCAATTACTATTTGCAAAAAATAACAAATACACAAACGCTTTTTCATTGCTAGGAACAAAACCTAGAAATCATTTTGCTATTTGATATACAAAAGTTACAAATTTGATGCAAAAATAAAAATCCTTCAGCAAAAAAAGACTGAAAGTCCCTAAGTGGAAACTTAAGAAATGTGAATAAGAATCTCCTAGGTAGGCTAAAATCTAACTAGTTATAAATTCACTATTTACACCAACATTGTACATCACAAAATGGACTCCAAAATGATTAAAAAAAGATTATGAGACCAAGAGGGACAACCTCGACCAATATCTAACATGCCAACCAATGAATCAGACACTCTCCATAGGATGAGATTCTTATAAGGGACTCAAAAATGAGTCGAAAGTCATGAGGGAAAATGGGAAACATTCCCTAAAGATCCTATTTGTCCTTCAACTAAGAGGAGAATAAAAAATAAACCACCCCATGGCAGGTTCTCCCACATGGACAACCTCAAACTTGGGAGATGAACTATAAAATATTCAAATGTTCCAATTGAATATTTTATAACATATTAAATTTATTTTAATCCCAAATCTAAATGTGCTCTATGTTTTTTCTTTTTCTAACCAACAATCGTTTATTCAAAATAGAGGATGTGTTACAAAATGCTAAGTTCATTTGACACCAACAAAAACATGGACTAAAACAAAGGATAGGATCCTCACCACTTATGAGCTTATAATTTATCCTCACTTTCCTATTTTAAGATTGATATTTCTTATGAAATTTCCAAACATTTCTAATACATTATTCATACTTTCCTATTGATCTTAAGTATTGAAGCATTGCGAGTGGTATATGGTATATTGATGAATGGCTATGTGCATTAATGATTGTCTATAAAATATGATATTGTTTTATGTTCTATTATGGTAGTTTATGGTGTGGAGATACTATTGAGAAAAAAATAACCCATATGAAGCAAAGGACCAATCACCCATAGTAAAGGTCACATGTCAATCCACAACTAAGGGAGTGTTTGTATACAAAAAAGGATGCAACAACCCATAGATAAAGGAAGAAGTAGCCGAGTATAGTGGGAGTGGTTTAGTCATAAATCATTCTCCTTATCATTGATTATGTCACCAACATTGAAGATATCTATGAATAAAAGAAGGAATTTATGACAACAATAAATTTTGGTTCATAATTATGGATTATGCTTTGTTCTACATGTTCACATTTACACATGCCTTCTTTATCACGAGTAAAAAGAGTTATAATAGGACTATGATACTCATACCACATTTGCATGACCAGTTTCCTATTTATGTTTTGATTAGGATGGGAATAAGACCTCTTCCTATGTTTATGGATGAGTTGACATATGTCGGAAAGTTGTTTAGAGTCTAGAATATTTAATAATTTGTTCAGATCATGTTTATATGACATATCTTTTATGAGTCAGAGATCTAGAGAAGAATTTTATAATTAGTAATTTTTTAATAAGCCTTGAGTTACAATTCCAAAATATAATAAATAATATATATTTAGTCAATATATGGATTCATGAGTTGAGATTTAATTATATTATGTGAGATGGCAATTGTTAACTTTTTGTGTGCCATTTTGGCCTAATTCATGAGGACTTTTTTTTTTCTATGTTCAATGCTAAAGATGAGAAGAAAAGGGAAGAATTTTTGGTTTCTTGTTTCTCTCCACTCATGTAGCATGGATTTGAGGGTTTTCATTATTAGCTATTGAAAAAGTCCTCCTCTCTTCAAGGCATGAAGAATATAATTGGCTACCCTTGCGAAGAACACATTACAGACCTTCACCCCACATTGCAGAGACTTTGTCAAAAAACATGATGTATGCAAGAGATATCGATCAAATTATGAAGCAAGTTATGTAGAAAAATCTCCTTATTCTTGCAAATTAACACATTTATTTACTCAAGTGTGTTGCATGAAAAGACACTTGTACATGTTCATTTGAAGATAGAGGTTGCCAGGTTGTGTGTGTGTGGTGCCATCAAAGTAAAGGGTTTCACTATAGCACATAGTTGAGAAAGTCCATTCCATAGAAGCCTACATTTCATTAAAAAAAATACCATAGATGAGTCATGCTAAACTCTTCCAAAGCATAGGGCCTTAGAATCCAAATAGTGATAGACTTGGAGCTATAACCAAATAAGTGGAAGAGATTATCATTTAAATGTAGGTTATGGTGGGAAATTGGAATGCTTGTTAGTTATTACACATTTAGGATCTCATTCAACCATATGTTGCAAGGCTGAAAGTCTAGCATCTAGAGAAGATTTGCTACTTTGGAGATTTGAAGACAAACTAGAAAATATTATGATGAGAGATATCGATATTTCTTTCTTTGGACATAAGGTTATGCAAGTTGAAGAGCTAGAGCCTTTAGTGGATGTTGTTTTGATTGCATCAGGGCCTAGATTTGTTCAAAAAGTGTTAAATTCTAAAGAGCATGTGATATCCATGTTTGGGAGTTAAATATTGATATAGTTGATTCAAAAGTAGGTACAATGGAAATTCTATAGGATTTTGCCTCCCCATTCATGTAGTGTTACCATGTACAGGTTTTGATGGAACTAAGTAATATAGATAAATTAAAAAGAGTGATAGGAGTTGAAAATTCTCAGAGTTGTTCAGGTCTTCTATGTAGACATAGGAAACTCATGGTCAACTCAATTATTCATACGATGGCACAAACCAAGGCTAGATGAAATGAGGCAACAAAAAACTATGAATTACAAGTGAAAGAGAAAATGGAAGCTTCATGAGATAATACTAAGATGCCATTCATACGATTTTTCAAAAAGGAGCACAAATATGTGGTAAGGATTGTAGATGATTAAGGATAGTGATTTGACATAACCAATGAACTTTGTGAAAATCAGTTGGTAGTTAAATATATGACATCAAAAGGTTAGTATAGTCAAAACAACAACATGCCATTGACAAAAGATGAAGAGCCCAAAAGATAAACTCAAGTGATAGTACCTTGTGGAGGAATCAAAGCATGTGACAATGGTCATTCTCATGAAATAGAATAGACACCCAAAGTATAGTTTCATTGACGAATGATAGTCATGTAAGATATCAAAGAGAAATTATGAGAGGATTATTGTCATAGCCATAGAGAAAGAGTAAGAGGGGCGAAGGTCATGAAGACACAAAATTATATGGTAATGGTCATTCTCATGCCCAAGGGAGTAATCATTTAAAGGAAAAAATTGAAGAACACAATAGTGACCATGCCACAAAGGGGTAGTGATATCCAAATTATGGCGAGGTTATGAGAGACAACCCACAGGAATGGAGGGATAATTTGTATATAAATTCACAATGGTGTGACAGTCCTATTAAAGCATGGTGGTAGAGGAAAATCCAAAATGACAACCTCAAAGCAATGGAAAGGTTTTTAGAAGTTTGTTTGAAAAAACCTATGATAGAGGCAATGAAATCAAATAAATAACAAACTCTTGAGGTGATAGTTGAAAAACTGAAAATTTATGCTATAAAACATAGTTCAATGATAAATCAAGAAGATTAAGAGTTTTATATGAGAATAGAAGTGATAGAGAGCAAATAAATGAGAATAAAAAAGTGGTAGTTTCAATCCGATTGGTCCTATCGCCTGATATGCCTTTGTGAGATCTGTAATATCGACATATAAGCCTATGTCTCTAAGGATGATCGGGGATACCAGCATCTATGACTAGTATCGGTGGTTCGACTATCGGGTGATCAAGAAATCAACGATATTAGCACATCGGGTGTACACAACATATGTTACGGTGATATGGACATCTATGACTAGTATCAATGGTTGGACTATTGGGTGATCAAGGAATCAATGATATCGACACATTGGGTGTACACAACATATTGTTCATATGGCACATGACTCGATTGGTCCTATCGCCCGATATGCCTTTGTGAGGTCGGTGATATCAGCATCTAAGCCTACGTCTCTAAGGATTTTTCAATGTTGGCCAATATTATGGGCTTGTGAGGACCCCCTTTGATGGACTCCAAAGGTCCGACTAGTACCGATGGTTGGATTATTGGGTGATTGGGGAATCGGGTTAAAATTAGGTTCAGATCCCACAAGATATTATAAGCCAAAACTATGACTAAGGTGAATTTTCAATAATACAAAGGATGGGGCCCTTTTTATGAAACAAAAAAATTGATGCTAAAGACAAATGGGGATCAGTCGATCGGGTGACCCATATGCTATGGGACCTAAACTAAGTTGTAAATGTTTACAATAAATGTTCTTATTTAGAGATATTGTAGATACTTACAGTTAGTGGTAGTATAGATCATATAAGGGGTTTTTATCAATTTTTATTGTAGCAAGTAAACATGACAACAATCTTGGTTCTCAAGAACCATTGTAAAGCTTATTTTGTAACTTTTATTTTATATCAATATATATCAACTTTTAGCCTTTCCCAAAAACAACTTATAGACATGTAAAAATGACCTAACACTTATCACACATCCTAAATGACATTTTTTCATCATTGACATCATTATCACCTAATATCATTGTATTTCACATCAATTACATCGAAAACCCTAATTTCCTCTATTAATTTTTTTTTAGGCTATAGGAATCGGGTAGCATGACCCCCTATAAACTGCAGTGCACTTGGTAAAATTTTTGATGTGATCGGCGGCATTGGCACAACATGCCCATTGGTGCCACAAGGGTGGGGGAGACTAGACCTCATGATCAACCTCTTGCAACAAGAAATATTTAGCCAATCGAGCTAGGGCCCCAACCCCAATTTCCTCTATTAATTAAATAATATTATATTATTTAATTAATTCACTTTCTCATCATTTATCTAATCTTTATTCCTCCTGATTAATTAAATAACATCAATTATTTAATTATGCCACTAATTTACCCTATTCCCCTAAATCAATTAAATTATTGAAAATTAATAGTTTAATTAAATCACTTTCCCCTAAACTTGAATAATTAATTTAATTATTCAAAACATCATCCAAAAAGGTCAACAAAATAAATGCAACTTTGTTTGTAAAAGTCAAACATGATTTGCACGTTCAACTCAAAAAGGCTTAATTAATTAATTCGATTAATTAATTACCCTCACCCACTTTCATGATTGAGCAAATTATGACCACTGATTGCTCCCTCTAATTGGATGACTGGTTTATCTATCTCCTAACTAATCCATATGTTCTTCAATCCCACTGAAGGCTCAACTTGATTTCCTCAATTCCACAGATTACGCAATCAATTTCATTTGATTGATCAATTAACAACCTTAATTGATTTGATCATAGAAGCTAGCTGAGCAATCTAATTCCTCTCAACATCTTTCAACCTTTGATCAGGATACTCTACTATGCGATCTCGATCGTTCATCTCAAAACGTAAAATCTATATAACAATCCTTTTCATCCTAAAAAATGATAGGAGAATTGACATATTTTGCACAACGAAGTAATGCTGAAATTACAATTGATTTCTTGAACAACTTTGACACACATCTTTGATCAACACACACATATTTGGAGATTTTGCAACACATCAATGGAGGCTTCACATTGATACAACGATCCAACATCATTGCGAATATACTTTGACATAGGATGGTAATGCTATGTTTTATGAATTCAATTTATGTTCTCTTCTTTGATTACATTATTTGATTTCGTTTCTTCATAGTTTCATTTCATGAGTAATGGGTATGAATCTTAATCTTTGTTTGAGTTAAATCTTGTTTAATTTATTTACATTGATTATCTTATGCTTCTCAATTTCCCCCTTACAACATTTGGCATGCCCAGTGGGACCTTGATCCTTGACACTAACCTTTATATGAGTTTTAATTGAGCATTTGTAGCTTCCGAAATGTGGTTGCATTTCCCAGAAATGCACTTGAAAAATTTTCATGCAAAAGCTATAGGAGTTTCATGTGATTGCTCCTTCAGTTTTATCGCTTTTTCTTTTTCTAACTACTTTTGCTTCAGAGATAGGGCCACCTTTGACTTTTCCAACTGCAGTTGATTTTTTGGACCAATTTTGCTTCTAGAAATAGGTCCACAATTGCACTAAGAAGGACCGCTTTTGACTAAGATTGCCGCTTTTTATCTGTGTTTTTGAGTAAAAACCAACAAAGTAACTTTTTGATTTCTAATGCTAATAGGTTGCTATTTTGGATGTTTTTTGTTTGTTGACTATTTTTTGTGTAGCTCTTGTAGGGATATGGTACACTTTACATCAAGAAACAACTAACACTTTTATTGCAGAGAAGGCGAACGACCCAAGTTCAACTTTTCAAAAGCTTTCATATTTTAGGAAAAAAATTCAATTTGGTGCTATAAAAATGAACCCCATAACTTGCACACTTTCGATTTGGTGCTTTAAAAAGAACTTTTCAAAAGACTTCTAGTTTAGGGAAATTTTTTAATTTGGTGCTATAAAAATGAACCCCACAACTTACACATTTTTAATTTGGTGCTTTAAAAAGAACTTTTCAAAAGCTTTCTAGTTTAGGGAAAGTTTTGTTTTGGTGTTATAAAAATGAACACCACAAACTTGCATGCTTTTGATTTGGTGCTTTAAAAATAAATTTTCCAAAGCTTTCTAGTTTAGGGATTTTTTTTGATTTGGTGCTTTAAAACAAAATGATTTTTTTACCAACATTTTCATTATGTTGATGAAATGAACGAGTTTATTTTATTGACCACATTAAGGCAAGGTTATTGTAGATACCGAAAATTGGTCTAGGCCTGCGAGTACACATTCGACATAATTTTCTAACTCAATTCCGAAAATTGGTCTAGGCCTGCGAGTACCCAATTTAACCTTTTCAACTATAATTAAATATTTATTATTTAATTATTCAATTCCACCTTTTCAACAGTCAATTAAATAAATTATATTATTTATTTAATTTAAACCTTTCATTTTCGAATGTTGAATTAAATTAACATTTAATTCATTATTTAAATTATTTATGTCACATTCTTCTGTCAATCAGTTATCTAATCATTCACTTACCTTCTGACTCGAGATCCATTTTTAGTTCTCCAATTATCTCTGAATTCAACACCTGTTTGTCTCTGTGAGAAGACTCTATGTCACAACTAGTCAGTTAACTAGTTCTAACTCATGTGCATGAATGCGTTTATTAATTAAATATCTTTAATTAATTAATTAATTTATGTATGCATTCAAATTCTTCATCTTTGAGTTCTAACTTTTTCTTTGACATTCAAAGTCTATTTCTTTTGTTTTCAAAGACTCTTAACTGAAGATTAAATTATTTATTTAATCTAGAACTCTTGTTCTTTCTATTTTCAAACAGTCTTAACACAAGATTAAGTTGTCGTTCTAACTTAATCTTTATCTTATAGTATTTCCTGACTCATGTTCTAACTCACGTTCTATCTGGCCCATAACTCACATCGCATGACATTCATCAATCTCATCCGTCGATCTCTCTTTCAATCTGAGCCGATCATTCGAAAACCCAAAATCTATAAAATGGCCTGTCATTATCATTATTCCTCCTCCCAAAATCATACACTTTTGAGAAGAAACTTATCTTCGATATTTTTCTTAGACATTCAACGAAGTTATGCTTGCATCAAACACAAAAATCTGAGGGCAAGAATACTGAAAAGGCAAAATGGAGAAGGACAATCAAGATAATTCGAAGGGGTGGACGCATATTCGGTGAGAGCTTTCCAATTGATTTGTTTAGTTTAATCATGTTTACTTTCTTCATTCTTTGGTGTTTGATTTTAAATAAATATTGCTTAGATTAGGATTAACATCGTTTATTCTAGTTGCAGATTCCAGATCTGATTATTTCTAATGTTACATTTGGTGAACCCGATGTGAACCGAGCTTCAAATTCATGCAGCTTTTTTTTTCATTTTTTGCAGGAATCATACGACGAATCGCATCTATTCAAAAAAATGATGCATCTGTATTGGTGAGCCACATCTTCTAAACTCTGCACCGCATCTGCCACCATGCACCGCATTCATGAATTCATAAACCGCATCAGATTGTCAACATTTCGACCCGCAACTTTCAACACAAACCGCATCCGCAACTCATTTTCGAGCCGCATCTGTGGCTTGAAACGCCGCATCTGACTGGTAAATATTTTTCACTCTTTCAAATTCCGTACATCCGCGTTTTCTATATATATTTTTTTCATGTGATTTTCGTTTTTCACTAATGTTTGCTTGTAGCTGTGTTTAGGGGGAATAACGTATTTTTTTGCAGGATGAAGCATAAAAGACAATAAAAAAATCAAAGACAATATTTTCTGCAGGACAAAAGCTGAAGACAAGAACAATGAACTACTGATCTGTTTACATGTAGGACCTAATGCCTTTGTTTTTATTTATTTAGCAATCTTTATGTTTGGTAGATAGATAACTGTCGTTTGGAATAAAAAGAATCAATGTTTGCTTTGTTTTGTGTGAAAGCACCTTTATGTCACCCTTTACAATTCGGTATATCAGAGTATCCTCTCCCCTTGTGCAGTCATGCGATCCTGGGTGTAAGAGAAATGGTTACTGACTCTAGAACTTGAGCCTGTCTTGGTGGGAAAAAGTACTCACCCCAAGACGACTCAGACTGGTAACACGCTTTAGCCAGCGACTTCCACTCGGTATATAAAAAAGGATTTTTCGAGGAAACCCCAAAAATCAAGCTCACTATTCCGACGAGAAGGGAAGAAATGGTCTCTCGCCGAAGTTGAATAGTGCCCCACGAACAAAATTCCCTTACTAAATACCATGTTGTAGTTTGTCAAAATCCTACCTATTTGCTGGCGCAGCAGGGTCGACCCTATGAAGCCGTCTTACATTTTTATGGTTTGTGTGGAGATGAGATGTATGCCATGGGAGTTTCATGGGTACAGTAGCTTGGCTGCCTCGTATAAGTGGGTGCCGTGGAGGGGAGCTAGTGGGGTCAAGCTACTAGTCTTCCGCCATAAATATGCGTTGCTAGATTTATCCAAGTAAGAACTCAGCAAGTATTGTCCAAAAAGCCTAGGTTGTAAATGTTTTTTGGTGTCTTAACAGATCTATCACTTCAAAACTGAAAATACATTTAATGTTGTGTTTGTTTTTTGTTGTATTCATCAAAAAATTGATCAACAAACGAATTCAATCAAAACAACTTTCGGGAAACTGCAAACTTTCAAAAAGTGAGTCGCAACTGTCAGTTTTAACATCGCATTTGTTTTAGTGAGTTGCATTTGTTAGGGTAAACACCGCATGTGTCTATCCAAAAAGTCCATCTTTTATAGTCTGAAAATTATGAGCCACAACTATCAAATTCTGAGTCGCATGTGTATATGCAAGCCGCATCTATCCATTTTCAAGCTGCAAGTGTTTGTCAGAAAATTTAGGTTTTACAGAGTCCATATTTCGAGCCTTATATGAGTTAGTAAGTCGCATTTGTCAAGAAACCGCAACTGCTTGTCACAATTCAAAACCAGGTTTTAGTCCAATTGCTGCATGCATATTATCAAATTGTAAACCGCATCTATAAGGAAAAGCCGCAACTATCTGTCAAACATCCGAAACAAGGTTTTAGTCAAATCAGCGCATGCATGTTCGTAAACCGCATCTGTCAAAATTAGAACCGCATTTGATAGGTGAACCGCATTTGACTGTCAACAGAAAACCTCGAAAACCGCAAACCGTGTCTAAAACATTACTATCATTTTCGCTTCTATTTCTAAAGATCAACCTTGGACAAAAACTTGAAAATTTTCTCAAAACCTTGCATTGTTAGGTGTCATATACGTCCTAGTCATAGTCATCCTAAGTTGCATGTATATAGATAATTCCTAGGAGATTGAATATAGCAGAATAGAACAACTTTCCGTGTCATTGGATACATTCATGTCTTGATTTTTCCTCATCATTGAACCTAGTCACTTTGGTCCTATTAGTGAATCTTTTCAGCTCAACAGTCTAGTTTGGGAAATTGACCTTGTCAACTGTCCTTGTCCTACAATCAGGTTCCTTGGTCAAACATAAATCATTGCATGCATTTATGCCATAAGTGGTAGGTTATCCCTATTTTAGAATCATTTACCATCATAGTCTACTCGAGATTTTGCATATTGTTTGGCATATCATACGTCATCTTAGTATATGTCATTTTAGAAATCTTTAGCAACATCCTTACTTTTCAAAAAATCCAAAAAACATAAAGATAGGTCATATCAGTTTTAGACATAGTCTACATTACCCTAGTTTGAGCAACTTTTCATGGTCGAAACAAGGTCTGAAAAGAAACATAAATCAATGTCGGACCCTAATGAATTTTTTAATCCTTTCGGAAATCAACCATCAAGGAGTGAGAGACCACACAAAGCTTTTCTTGAAAAACATGTCACTAGAGACACACATGGACAAATCTTTGTTGAAGACATAGACGCCGTTGTACAAGATCTTGAGCTTGCATCCTTTATGGATGAGTGTTTGGCAAATGATCCCCAACGATATACAACAAAGTTGCTAGTAGAAGGTGCGACACTACCACCAGGATTTGATATTCATACTTTGAAACCACAGTCTACTCAACCAACGCAAACTGCAACGTCAAGTGTTTCTATTCCCCAAATTATCGCAATAATATCAACTGGCATACCTACCCAAACATCATCAATTGTAAGTAAAATCCCTTTCAACGTAACACAAGGTTTACAATTTACTATAAGAGCAACTTCCTCCAACCCCTTTGGCACCAACACTATTGGTAAGAGATCCAAAGTTGACATGAGAATTCCTATACCACATCAGAACATTCAGACAAGAAATATTCCTATACCAAATCAGAACATTCAGACAGGAAATATTCCTATACCAAATCAGAACATTCAGACAAGAAATATTCCTATACCCAATCAGAACATTCAGATAGGAAATATTCCTATATCAAATTAGAACATTCTAACAGGATATATTCCCTCGCCAAATTACAACCTGTCACAAAACATGGCATATCAGAACACCTACATTGATCCAAACAACACAAACAACATGTCCTTGACACAAGTAGATGTTCTCCAAAACCAAATGCAAATGCTTCAACAACAAATAGACAACATGTCTATGTCAGGCAAATGAACTATCTCAGTGCAAGATCTATGTCCATGTCCTTTCGACAAAGCACTTTACATGACACCTTTCCCCCATGGATACGTTATACCGAATCTGCCAAAGTATAATGGGCGGAAGAATCCTTTGGAACACATTAGAGAATTCTTAATGGCATGCATGGACATATCATATGACCCCACATACTTGATGAGACTATTTTTGCGAACCCTTATTGGGATAGCACTGGAATGGTTCTCCAAATTACCATATGGCATACGATCTTGGGGTGAATTAGCTGAAAAGTTTGTCAAACACTTTGCCTTTAACATAGACAATGGAATAACCATAGAAAACTTATGTCACACAACACAAGAAGACAGTGAAACTTTCACCACTTTCTTCCAGAGATGGAGAAGTCTAGCTAGTAGATGTCCAGTTGAAATACCTGAAAAGCAAAAGTCACGATATTCCTTGAAAACATCAACCCAAAACTGAGAAGTGACTTAAGGGTACATTGTTGTACTTCATTCCTAGACTTGGTACAAAAGGGCATCATCCTTGAAAAAGGCCTTATCGACAAAGGAGAAATTAAGGTACCAGGCAGAAACCCAGTCGTTCAACATCAAAACACACCTAATGATAGAAATAAATTCTGGCCTAGAAACAAA
This sequence comes from Sequoiadendron giganteum, assembly GCA_007115665.2. NCBI lineage: Eukaryota > Viridiplantae > Streptophyta > Pinopsida > Cupressales > Cupressaceae > Sequoiadendron > Sequoiadendron giganteum. The sequence continues at coordinate 372,867,325 of CM021106.1, forward strand.
AATGTTACAAATGATGACATTGTTGATGCTAAAAACATACATACACGACCAATTATCACACTTAGAGTTTACAACTCCAATCAAGACATGATGAATAGTCCAGATCAAACAACCAATTATGTCCAAAATTCACAACAACAATGACCGCAAAGGAGATTTCCTACATGTGAATTTACCCCTTTAGGACAACCAATCGAGACAATTTTCAAAGAGTTGATTAAACATAATCTCATTAAACCTTTGGAACCAAGAGAGTATGATCCTGGACAATTTAAACCTTCATGGTGGGATGATAACACTTTTTGTGACTATCATCGAACGAAAGGACACAACCTACAACAATGTTGCCAACTGAAGAATATTATCCAAGACTTTGTTGAAAATGAAACCATAGAGGTCAATGGGTAGAAAAATACCAAGAACAGTGATCATAAGGTCTTCATAGACCCGTTACATGACCACACGAAAGGAAAAGCCTCTAGTTCGGAAACGAAGAATTCTCCATCAGCCAATTACACAAACACCAAGTATGACTATGGAAAAGGAAAGATCATATATACCCTCCGAGCTGCAAATGAACATATCGATACCGTCACCATTAAGAAGCATCCTAAATGTGCTGTAAACACACACAGAACAAAAATCACTATTCCAGGTCCTTCCTTAGAGCCACCTATAGAATCTTCCAAGTCTAAATACAATCTCCTTGATCAATTGAGCAAGACCCCCGCACATATATCCATTTTGGAATTGTTGAATTTATCAACTGAGCATCAAGCCATTCTCGACAAAGCCTTACAGAACATGACTGTCCCTACGGACTTAGATGTCAATCGTTTTGAAGAAATGGTAGGATATTTAACCAACTCCCATCACGCCACATTTTCCCAACAAGACTATTCGACAGAAAAGACTGATCATAATGACCCATTACATTTTGAAGTCCTAGTCCATCAAACCAAAGTCAGACGAGTCCTGGTAGACAGAGGAGTAGGTTTGAACCTGTGTACCCTAAAATTGGTTAAGGCATTAGGATTCTTAAAAGAATACGTAGACACCTTGAAGAGTATAGTTATCAAGGCTTATGATGATGATGAAAGATCATCCAAAGGAGTTGTCACACTCCCTATCAGAATTGGCCTAGCAGTCATGAACACCAGCTTCCAAGTCTTGGATCTCACCCTTCCGTATAACTTGTTGTTAGGTAGACCTTGGATACACGCAATGAAAGCTATACCTTCCACATATCACCAATGTCTTAAATTCCCACATAATGGCACTGAGATCACTATTGATGGTGATCCAAATCCTTTTCAATACTGTACAAGCCTAAGGGAAATTCCACAATGACAGGTACTCGTTAATCAAGAAGCTCCATCATCATCCACTTTATCCCTATACATTGATCCATCACGTCTTACCAAGTCCATTTCATTCAAACTACCATCATCCACTCCTAAGGTTGAGATCCAAGACAAGGGTTGTGGAGAATACAACATGAAGGCATCCTATTGTATCAGTCAGCTGATTCCACCTAAGGCATATTGCTTACCCCTGGCAGATAGAAGACAATTAGTAGTCACATTTCATGTTCCCCCTATAATGACATTGACCAAATGGGGAGAGTTAAGTGAAGAGGAAGTGGATCAAAGTGATATTACCTCCTGGTTGTACTAGGGAGACATTGAATACCCCTCGCCATCTATTCAAATAGCTAAGAATCAATATGGAAAAGGATTTAGGATAATACAAAGCGAAGGCTATGATGGGCATAGTGGGTTAGGACTACATCAAAATGGAAGCATATAACCAATCATTGTCTCCCCACGACTGAAATATCTAGGGCTAGGGTTTCAACCGCTTAGAATTGGTTTTCCTAGTACTTCGTCACCATTTCAAGAGGAAGTGAGTGTTTATGCATACATCGAGACATCTCATGAACCACTTCCCCCAGTTTACAATGAATCCCCAATTTACGATGAATCCCCTAACTCGAGTGGCTGTGAATGGGATTCCCTTTCCTCTACCAGTACCATGAACCTAGATAGTCTATTTGGAGAACTTGAGCTCACGATAAAATCCTTACCAAAGTCATCTAGTCCCCATCATAAGAAACACTTGTCCAAAGAAGAATGGCTTAAGCACTATTATTGGGAAACCCTTGATCATGCATCTTGGGCACCTAACGAACCATCTTCTGAAACCCTAGCTGTTGCGATAGTCCCACATCAGAATTTACCTACCCCTAGGAAAAAGACCAAGAAGGAGTTAGTCCAAAACTTCTATGACCATGCCAACCATTCTATATTCACCTTGTCAGCTTCCACCTTTGATAACTCTGATGATGACATGCCACTCATATATCCTGAACTTATCGAATGGGATCAACAAGGTACACCCATCTTAGATACATTCGATAACAACGAAGCATTAGCTAAGTTCATGGGACTTCGAGAAGGCATACCTAGAGGGGATCATAAAGCTAGTTTTACCATAGACTTGGATGACAAAGCATATTTTGGGGAGTCTATTTACACCTCTAGTCGCAAAAATGAGAATAAAAATAAAAAAAGACAATGAAAATAAAAATGATGAGTCCCTAGGTGAAAACCGAAAGGCGCCTTTGGATGAAGAAACAGTCAAAATAAAGGACGTATTCGAGGGCAAAAACCTCTCTGAGGCACCCAATGATAGAGGTTTAAATATTATCCCCATTGAACAAGAAAAGTCACCGATGCTAGTAGAAGAATCTGTTGTAGTCAACATAGGTACAGAAGAAAATCCTTGGATGGTATATTTTGCGGCTTCTTTAACAGAGACAAAAAAACTTTAGTTTAAGGACTTCTTCACAAAGAAACAAATAAAATTTGCATGGTCGTATGCTAACATGCCTAGGCTGGATCTAGACCTAATATTGCACCATCTACCACTACAACCAAGTATTAAGCCAGTCAAACAGAAGTTAAGGAAAATGCATCCACAAATTGCTCTATTAGTCAAAGTAGAACTCAAGAAATTCTTGGATGTAGGATTCATAAGGACCATAGACTATGCAGACTAGATATCAAATCTTGTACCAGTGACTAAACCAACTGGGGGCATCTATATTTGCACAAACTTTAGAGAAATCAACAAGGCATGTCCTAAGGATGACTTCCCTTTGCCGAACATAGACATGATAGTAGATCTTACATCAGGCTATGAGATGCTATCCCTCATGGATGGTTTCTTTGGATATAACCAAATCAAAATCGCAGTTGAAGACCAACACAAGATGACTTTCACGTGTCCATGGGGCACATACTGTTGGAATGTTATGCCTTTTGGGCTTAAGAACGTAGGAGCTACCTATCAACGGGAAATGATTATTATTTTCCATGACTTTATACATACTCTCATGGAAGATTATTTAGATGACATTATAGCTAAATCATAAACAAGGCCAGATCATTTGAAGGTTCTAGACAAGATATTCCAAAGGCTAGAGAATTACAACGTCAAACTAAATCCAAAGAAATGTGTCTTTGGAGTGAAATCAGGGAAACTTCTAGGGTATATCATTTCTAGAAGAGGCAGTGAACTAGATCCAAAGAAGTTAAGAGATATCATAGAGATGCCTCCTCCAGTCAACATTGGTCAACTAAGAACACTACAAGGAAGATTATAGTCTATTAGGCATTTCATAGTACAATTGGCAGATAAAATACACCCATTCCAACATCTACTCAAGAAAGGAGTACCATTTGTTTGGACACCTAAATGTCAGGAAGACTTCCAACAAATCAAGGACTATTTGCTCACTCCACCTGTCTTAATGCCACCTATAGATGGAAAACCATTGATACTATACATTTCAGCAACTCAGTCGGCATTAGGAGCTCTTCTTGCATAGAACGATGATCAAGGTCATGAAAGAGAAGTCTATTACATCAGTCGTACCTTGGTAGGATATGAATTAAATTACAAAAACATTGAACGTTCCTATCTTGTGGTAGTCTTTGCTACTCAAAAACTTCGGCACTATATGCTCAATCGTCAAACAATGTTGGTTGCAAAGATTGATCCCCTCAAATATCTCCTAAGTAAGGCAACATTAACATGTCAATTGGCTAAATGGGTTATGATACTTAGTGAGTATGACATCCAATATGTCAAGAGGAAGGCTATAAAAGGATAGGTGATTGCAGATCAGTTAACAGATGCACCTATGAAGGCAGACCATCCTTTAGTGGCAGATTTTCCTAATGAATTTCTCTTCAACATTGACATAAGAACCGAATGGAAATTATACTTTGATGGGTCACATACAAATCGTGGTTCAAGAGTAGGTATCCTATTTGTTACACCTCAAGGCGATACTATTCTTAAATCATTCAGGATTTCTTTCCCTTGTACCAACAACATAGCAGAGTATGAAGCCTTAGTGACAGGACTAAGAATGGTAGCCCAATGGAAGATTAAGAGTCTACATGTTTTTGGCGATTCTCAACTAGTAATCCGGCAAGTAAATGATGATTATGAGACTAAGGATGAGAAGCTTACCCCTTAAAAACACATGGCTAATAGTTTCAAGCAGTACTTCAATGACAATTCCTTTCAACAAATACCACGTATTCAGAACAGGGCTACAGATGCTATGGAAACTGTGGGTTCCTTGTTGGATATCCCGAGTAATGTGCCTAAGTTTGAGTTTTTGGTTGAATAGTTGTTGGTCCCTGCCTATGATGTCCCCGATACTGCGATGGTGTGTACAATTGTTGGTCCTACATCCCCTTGGTATAAAGACGTATTCGATTACTTGAAAGACCATACCTTACCTCGAGACTTGTCCAATAACCAACGCAAAAATTTTATCCGTAAGTCAGCTAAATACACCATCATCGGAGATACCCTGTATAGACGTACCTTAGATAACGCCCTAATGAGATGTCTCAATGCTGAAGAAGCACAAACAACTTTGCGAGCAGTGCATGAGGGTATATGCGGATCCCATTCGAGTGGTTCTAATTTAGCCCATAAGATTATGAGACTAGGTTATTATTGGCCTACAATGGAGAAAGACTCATACATCTTTGTAAATAAATGTAGACAGTGTCAGATACACGGAGATTTGATAAGAGCACCAACACAGGAGCTTCATTCAATTACATCACCATGGCCTTTTGCCCAAAGGGGACTGGACCTCATAGGTAAGATACACCCTCCATCATCCAATGGTCATAAATTCATCATAACTGCCATCGAATACTTCACCAAGTGGATTGAATCTATTCCCATGACTTACATCACCGACACACAAATATCCAAGTTTATCCTAAACTATATCATTTTTTGGTATGGTGTACCCCAATCCATAATCATAGACAATGGCCGTCCATTCAAGAACCAAGAAGTATGCCATCTATGTGAAGAGTTCCATATCAAACATCATTTTTCCACCCCATATTACCCACAAGGTAATGGCCAGGCAGAGGCATCTAATAAAACCATTGTTAGAATCCTGAAAAAGACTATCAATGACGCTGGTCATGACTGACACCTACAACTTAATCCTACCTTATGGGCTTACTGCACTAGCATTCGTACTCCCACTGGCGCCACTCCATATTCCCTAGTATTCGGGTCTGAAGCTATCTTACCTATTGAGGTTGAAATTCCTTCCTCGAGGGTTTTCTTGAAAGGTCACATTGATGATGAAGAGTACTGTGTATCCAGATTACAAGAGCTAGAATTACTAGATGAACGAAGATAGAAAGCACGAGACCATTTGCAAGCATATTAGAATCGTCTTCATTGTAGCTATAATAGAAGAGTTCTAAATAGAGACTTTGACATTGGAGACCTAGTTTTAATGGAAAATCCTAAGAATCAAGCTGAACGAGAAAAGCCAGGTAAGTTTGAACCTAATTGGTTGGGGCCCTATATTGTCACATAAGCTTTTGGATCAGGAGCGTACCAACTCTCTACTCCTGAAGGAGAGCCACTTTTTTCACCCATCAATAGTCTTCATCTGAAGAGGTTCTATGCGTAGCTTATGAGAATCTTAGGTCTTAATTTAGAAAATACAAAAAAAATTGGAAAAAACAAAAAGAATGGTTACCTTGATGAAAACCTGGCAAACAAACGTCTTTGTAACATCAACAAAATAAAAAATTGAATTAATCAAAATAGTCAAGAGAAATAATCCGTCCAATAGTGGAAACTGCTTCGGTGGCTCTATGGATAAGTACCATGGTGAAATCCTGGCAAACAGGTGCCATGTGTAGTCAAACTCGCTCTTTCATCTACCGTCATTCCAATCAGAATTTTTCACCATCCATCATAATAAATGGTTGTCTTATCCATTGCTTGGAACGATTGACATCAAATTCCATTCTATCACATTCCCCACTCCATCTCACAATTCTTATTCCTGAATGGGGGAAAATCCTTGTTTTGTACCATGAGGACCTTGTACATAGCATCACATCATCGAAAATGTCCTGAAAAATCCCAAAAACATTAGAAAACTTCAAAAATCCAAAAAAATAAAATAAAATCAAAACATGTCAAAAAATACCAAAAACAGAGTCGAGTCAGTCATGTTAAGTAAGTCGTAGACATAGTTGAACTACGTTGCCTCCGCGATTGGGACGTAGGAAAGATCATCAATCGATGTGCCCCCGAGGCATTAGGTCTATTTGTCTAGGTTTGTCATGTATCACACACATTAAAATCATGACTCTTTATACATCCAAAGTCATTGGTTGTGTCAAACTACGAGGTCTCTGCGTGTACAACGTAGGCAAGGCTAATCAATCGATGAGCCCCCGAGACCGCACTAGGTCAATTCAATAGGGTTTATTGCATTCACTATCATACACGTTGCATATCATCAACCTAAGTACATATTTTTAGTCAATCATGTCATACAATGTCTACACACACACTTGTTAATCAGTCAAGAAATCAAAACAAGTCATGCATCAACAAGGAAAAACATCTCAAAGTCATCAAGTCAATATCAAACACATTGTCAGAATGATCACTTTATGTCTTAAGCAAGATATGTCTTTCTTGTCAACAAACATTGTCAATAGCCTCATGTTGCTTGCCACATCAATGTCATCAGGCTCCAACGTCTTATATGACACGTGTCTTTTTTGAAACCAGGCTTTCTCATGCCTTATACAGATAGTCACCCAATCAAAACCAGACTCCGTCTTATGTGATATGTGTCATCTTTCACATTATGCTATGTCAAACATCAAACAATCAAACAATCCTACAAGATCAAGTTTTGGCGAATACTTTTATTTGGCTTTATGACTTTATATCTTATTTTGTCTTATCTTTTTATTGATTTGTGCATAAGTCCAGTTACTAGCTTTCTCAAGGATGTCCTCTGAAGGATTAAGAGAAGCAAGGATGTCTCAGGACTCTTTTTCTTTGGCTGCTTTCTATCAACTGTCTTTTTAACTTTAGTTTTTGAGTCATGCTACTAGTTTCCTCAAGGATGTCCTATCAAGGATTTAGAGGAGCAATGATGTCTCATGACCCATCTTTTATTTGTTTGCTGTTTGTGGTTTGTCTCGACAAAAAGACTGGGGCAATCTTGTCCTTAGTATGAGTTACGACACATCTTGTCTACGACTGTTTGTTTTTCGCAGATGGATGACTTTGTACACTATGGTCTATCTCATATCATAGTGTGTATTATCCATTTGCGTCATGTCCCGCCCAATGATGATAAAAAAAGCAAGCATAACATATATGGCACAATATCAAAGATCACATGTTTATTCTCAATCAACCACCTTAATTATTTCTTACTAACATTTTAAAATCATTCATGCTAACATTTCTCTTCTTCAATATAATGATAAGAGTCCTGTGACACAACAAAAAATAAAATAGATCAGATGCATATGCATACATATTATAAGAATTTCACATAGTTGTATTGCATTTCAAACACATGTAGTAACATTAACATCTTCATTGCATACATTCGAAATCATGACATAATAGGCATTTCATCATCCTAAGATACATAATAGAAACATTGCATGTATATCACATATAAATAAACATCATATAGCATATTACATCCATCATCATATAGAATAATCATAAACATCATAAATTGCACAAACTCATACATAGTAGAAGCATCCATTCATAACACATGTACATACATTATCTAGGAAACATAATCATATAGACATAATGCATCATCCATAAAATAGAACTGCATATCATATAGAAGCCGCCAAAAATCATATATATATCGCTCAAAATAATGTGTCATAGTACAATATCGGAATGTATCCATAAATAAAATGAGCTCGCAAGCTCTCTAATCAAAATACAATGTCTACATAATAACAAGTGTCACTATGTCCCACTGCAACTGCTATCACGTGGTGAAGGTGGTGGAAAAATCCTCGAAGGTGCTCTTTGTTAGGTGGAAGGCCTCTCATACGGACTTGTCCTCGGTGGTCCTACTGCACCCTCTATACTCTGTGTCCTCGTATGACTCCTGCTCTGTGACCTATGACTGCGAACCTCTGAAAAGCTAGGAGCTCATCTCTCTGCTGGCACCACTACCTCATATAGATCCTTGTAATATGACACTCTCTCAACTGATCTGACTAGATCACAAGCAAAACCATCAGATAAAGAACCACTGCAAAGGTGTTTGACCTCTATAAACTACTGCTCTATCTCCTATCATCGGGCTATGGCCTGATCCCTCTCCATAACTACACTATCCCTCTCTGCACAGGCACTGTCTCTCTCTACACGAGCATTGACTCTCTTTGCATGAGCATTGTCTCTCTTTGTGAATGCACTGTCTCCCTCTATTCACATGGCATCAAGCTCTGCTATCATTAATCTCAATCTCTCCTCCAAAGCCTCCCTATCACCATCCCTAGGTGCATCATCCTCCCGTATCCCCTCCACCATCTGATCTCTGAGCTCTCTCTCCTGCTCCTCCATAGGTGCCTCCTCCTCAACATCGTCCTCCCCATAATGAATTGCGGGCACCTAAGAAACCTTACTGCAAAACACCTAGGGAATACTAGGCTAGGAAACTTTTGTTTTTGATGATATAAGGTCATGTTGATCAATGCTATTGTGTGAGTGGTTTACTAAATTACCTTAGTCAGGAGCTATCAGGAGCTATCAGGAGCTATCAGGAGTGTTTAAGTTTTGAGTTTAAGACACTCATTTGTGTTAGTTTTAGGAAGTTGGGAAAAGTGGAAAATTAGGACAATGTGCACTTTTTCCCATTTGGTAACTAATTTGTCTGACCCAAGGGAGGCACAACTAATTTGGACAACCTATAAAAGGTATGCCTCGACCTATAGTTGGGTTGGAAGTCATTTTGGAAGGCATTTGAAGTTTTGTAAATTGAAGTTTTTCATGAATGATAACCGAGGACAATAGGAAGATTTGATTTTTTTTGTGTTCTTGTTCTTGGTAGAGTGTTAATGGTATAACCAGGTATTGGAACTCGTGTGGGATGTGATGTAATTGCCTTCCAAGTACTGGTTGGGTCTGTAGTTATTGTTTCCTTCATTAAAAGCTTTTGAACTCAATTAGTTAGGTTCTTTTAGTTTACTGTTTTTGATTTGCAGACTGTAATTAATGGAGTCCTAATTGCTTTCCCCTCTGTACCTGAGTACAGCCCTTGGGAAATGTGGTTAGGCTCCATGTCTGTACATAAGTTAGTTTTAGGAGTGGTCCGAAGTTTTGGAAGCATGAAAAAAGACCTTTCCTAGGCGAGCAAAGCAGTGCCCGACTAGGAAAGTCTAGAGGTGAAAATCACCTAGCTTGCAGGGGAGACCTCTCCATGAAAATTCCCGTGGTAGAAAGGTGGAGGAAGGCCATACAGTGGTCTGGTAGCTGGTAAGAGGCTTCATCAATCGATTTGGTGGAAGAACTCTTTGACAGTCCAACCGGGTGGCCAAGAAAAGAAGAAAAACCCTACATTGTGCTAAACTTGGTGAAGTAACCTGTGTACGGAAAGACCAAGCATAAGACCTTGGAAATCTTGAAGAGGTTGGCATCAGGACCAAGAAAACACAGGGAAGGTTTGGGGTTCTTTGGGAAAGTTTTATGAAATTTCCACTTTTCTCGGGTTAGGAGGGCTAAAAGGGACTCTTGGCTTGTAGCCTTTTTAACCTTAAGTGAGGGTTTGGAGGGAGCGATGGAGAAATGAAGTCTAGTGGTTGGTTGATAACCCTAAGAGGATGCTTAGAAGCATGTTTCCACATCTCTACACCCCTGCAAGTATCTAGTTGAGTATTGTGGGTATTGGCCTTTAGGGATGATTATGTAAAGAAAATTAGATGCGGAAAACAATTCTCCTAACGTCAATACCTCAGGAAAGAATGCAGAAGTACTTTTAAATTTCCCAATTATAGTCAAGTTAAGATGCACTATGAAACAGATTACAAAAATAGAGAATTTGACAATCACACATGAACACCAGATATACGTGGGAAAACCCTTACGGGAGAAAAACCCACCACACCAAGAGAAATCACTTTGTATTACAGTAATCAAAATTACATACAACTCTAGACTTATCTTTCTAGTGTCATTATATAGCAGCATTCATCATGAAACTTCTTCGAACAAAAAAAATCCAAGTTATAGCCTTTACAGATTTTTTAAATCCTTCATTGATACAGTTTGAATTCTTTACACTTCCCTGTTGATTGAACCACAATCCAACACCCAAGCATCTGCAACTTTGCAACTATATCCATGTCGAATTCTTTTTGTAGAACTTCCTTACAGAACTGTCACAATTGACTGTCTTCCAATTGTTCCCCTTCAACTCCTTCTATTTGTCCACAAGACTCCACATCGGATGGTCAACCATTCAACAGAATTCGTATTGTATTGGCATCTCAATGAGACACTAACTGTGTCTCGCCAATGCCACATTGACCTCATATTGATGTCACCAAAAGCCTCTATAGTCACCAAGATATTACATCGAGCTCCAAGAGATACACTAAGACATCATGTAGTCGCCCTAACTTATCGCTTTCGCTAGAGGGTCATAGCAAATCACTAAGGTTACACCGAAGTCCCCAAGCCTATCGAGCATCAAATAGAAGTCGACAAGACTCATTCCTATTTCCAAGAGTTCATACCGAACAACTTGAGTTACACCGAGAACATACACCTGTCGGCCAGACAATCCGCTTTTGCCGAGACATCATACCGAGATCCATATGTTTCACCGATGACCAACTGTCGCCAAGAGCTACCCTGATAGCCATCAGCTATCGGGAAGACATTCACCATCACTAAGAGGTTTCTCCGATAGCTTTAAGTTACATTGAAGGCTTCCAACACAATGAGTTATCGGCGAGACATTAACACTTCACTGAGACATCTTAGCGAGAACCTTAAGCTTCACCGAAGATCACAGTCGCCAAGAGTCTCACCGATGCACGATTGAATGGCCTATCGGCCAGAGGTCTCCCGATCGCTCTAATGTCATAATGAATACATCATGCTATAGTGATAAACTCCATAGTGCAACCTTTTGGAAAGACAATGGCAAGGTCACAGCAACCTGTTCAGAAATGAATAAAGCAAACTGCTAGTCGGCCAGACATGGAACCTGTCACACCGACTTGGCACTCATGGAGGTTTCAGCCTGTAATGTTTGAGGCACATATTTCCAACAATCTCCCACTTGATGAAGATCATACAAGAACCTCCAGAGCATAAATAATACTTACTGAAAAACATGGGCACTAAGGCCCATTGAATTGGCACACCACCTGAACTTGTCTGTGCTCACTGGCTTCGTCAATGCATCTGCAACATTCTCCAAAGTATCAACTTTTTCCAAACTGACCTTTCCATCCTCAACTATATCTTGTACAAAGTGGTACTGTACATCAATATGTTTCATCTTGGCATGGAAAGTTGGATTCTTTTCCAAACAAATAGCACTCTGACTGTCACATAAGATTGTTATTTCTCCTGCATCAGAACCAATGTTAGAACACAAACATTTCAACCATACAACTTCTTTGCAAGCATGAGTAGCTACCATGAATTCAGCCTCTATAGTGGACAAAGCAACTACAGCCTGCCACTTGCTCATCCAACTCACTGCACCACCATTCAACATGAAAACGTATCCACTGGTGGATCTTTTGCTGTCAATGTCCCCTGCCCAATCAGAATCTACATATCCCCAAATGCTAAGAGTTATTTGTGATTCAACCGAATTCCCATGGTAACACAATGCAAAATCTAAAGTTCCCTTCAAATACCTAAAAACTCTCTTCACAGCATCCCAATGTATTCTTCCTGGATTAGCCATAAATCAACTATGTACTCCCACTACTTGGGCAATGTCTAGTCTTGTACAAACCATTGCATACATGAGACTACCTACAACGCTAGCATAGGGCACACTAGTCATGTCCTCCATCTCAGTAGGAGATTTTGGATAGTCCTCAATAGATAGCTTTGTTCCTTGCATGATTGGAACAACTAACTACTTGCAATCATTCATACAAAATCTCTCAAGAAGAGTCCTTATATACTTACTCTGACTGAGCCAGAGCTTTCTATTCTTCCTATCCCTAGTTATCTCCATCCCCAGAATATACCTTGCTGCACCAAGGTCCTTCATTTCAAACTTAGTAGACAACTGAGACTTAAGATCATAAATCATTAGCTTGCTATTTCCTATGAACAACATATCATCAACATAAAGAGCAATAACAAGCACTTGATCACTTTCAACTTTATAATATACACAGTGATCAGATTTTGATCTCACAAATCCCAAAGATAATACAAATGTATCAAATTGCTGGTACCACATTCTAGGTGATTGTTTTAACCCATAGAGAGACTTCTTTAATTTGCATACCATTTTTTCTTTACCTTTCTCAATAAAGTGCTCAGGATGGGACATATAAATTTCTTCTTCAAGATCACCTTGAAGAAATGTTGTCTTCACATCCATCTGTTCAACCTCTAAGTCATACGCTGCTGCAAGTGACAATAGAAATCTAATAGACATTAGCTTTTCTACAGGAGAAAAATTTCCCCATAATCAATTCCCCCTACCTAGGAATAACCCTTTGCAACCAGTCTTGCCTTGTATTTTTCTACACTACCATCTAGACCAATCTTTTTCTTAAATACTCATTTGCAGCCCACAACCTTTCTACCTTTAGGAAAGGGCACTAGACTCCAGGTTTCATTTTTATCTAATGACGCCATTTCTTCCTCCATGGCTTCCAACCAAGAATCTAAATCAGACATTTTAATTGCCTTCTTTACAGTCCTAGGCTCATCAGTGCTAGAAATTAAAGCATAGGCACAAGTAGAATCAATTAATGAGAACCCATACCTATCTGGTTGTTTCCTTTCTTGGGTTGACCTCCTCACAGGCTGAGGCTGAGGATCATCTTCTTTAGAACTTTTAGAACTGTTTGAGCTCTCCTCAGTTTTAGGTACGTTTTGAATCTTCAATTCCTCTTTCTCTGGTGTAGGAGGAATTGCTGCTACATCCTTACTATTTTCTGACTTTTTCTCTGACTGTAGATCCAAGGTGGAAGGTTTCAAACTCACAAAAGATTACAAATTTGTTGTATACAACCTTCTCTATAACAGGATTCCAAAGCTTGTATCCTTTAATGTTAGCACTATAGCCAATAAAAATACACCTAACAGCCTTGTTCTCCAACTTAGATCTTCTTACATCTGGCACATGTGCATATGCCTCATAGCCAAAGACTCGAATATGTCTAAGAGAGGGCTTCTTACCAGACCACGCTTCCAAAGGTGTCTTATCAACAAGAGTAGAGTTTGGAGACCTATTAACCAAGTAACATACAGTAGCAGTAGCTTCAGCCCAGAACTTCTCCTCCAAACCAGCACTACTAAGCATACTTCGTGCTCTCTCCATCACTGTCCTATTGAACCTTTCTGCAACTCCATTCTACTGTGGATTATAAGGTGTAGTCTTGTGTCTTTTGATTCCATGGTCTTTATAGTATGTTTCAAATTCATCAGAACATAATTCACAACCATTATCATTCCTTAAGCATTTTATTGTTTTACCAGTCTGATTTTCAACAAGATTTTTAAACTCCTTAAATCGATTGAACATTTTTTATTTACTTTTCAAAAAATATATAAATGCTCTTCTTGAAAAATCATCAATGAACGACACATAGTATCTTGATTTAGACAAAGAAGGAACATCTATTGGACCAAACACATCTGAATGGATATAATCTAACAAACCAAAAGATTTATTAGGACTGTCATAAAATGAAACATGGTGCTACTTTCCATATATACAGTGTTCATAGAATTTAAATTCAAAATTACAATCTTTGATCCCCTCAACAAGATTTTTGTTCTTTAAGGTTTTTAAACCTCTTTCTCCTATGTGGCCTAACCTATGATGCCAAAGCATAGTCTTCTCTATAGGAAGTTTCACTTTCGTAGAGTTTACATAATTAGGGATATTTCCCTCTTTACCTTCATGAGCAGCTTTCAGTGACTTTCCAAAGACACTGTTACATTGAACAGCCTGTGCATCTAGCTTGTACAGGGTTCCAATTCAAGCACCTCTAGCTAGCACCATTGAACCTCTAGTCATCTTCCAGCCACTTCCAGAGAACATAACTTGTACACCAATATCATTTAGCATACTTATAGACAATAGATTTTGATCCAGACCCGGTATGTGCATAACATTATTAATTCCCTTTACTCTACCATTAGGGAATTGTATCCTGACTCTTCCATGGCCAACAATCTCCAAAGTTGAATCACTTGCTAGATACACCTTTCCACCATCGTATTCTTCATACTTTGTGAACCATTCTCTATGAGATGTCATGTGGAATGATGCTCTAGAATCAATCAGCCAGACATCATCGGATGCTTGAGTTTCCAAGGCTGCAATGAAGGCGTCACCATCACTATGAGAAGAACCATTATCAGAAGAGCCCTTCTTCTTCTTTTTCTCTCTTTATAATCCCTTTGGACATGACTAGGTTTCCCATAGTTCCAGCACTTCACCTTGGACTTTTTGCCAGGAGACTTTGATCTCCCCTCTTATTTCGATTTGGACTTCTTGTCCTTCTTCTTGCCTTTCTCCTTTGACCTTCCTTTGACAGCAAGAGCCTCCTTCACCATCTCAGAAGATTTCCTTCTCATTTCTTCTGACAGCAAAGATGCAACAACATCTTCCATCTTGAGAGTGGATGTTGTACTCCCAATTGCCATCACCAGATGATCCCATGAGTCTGGAAAAGAACACAATAGAAGCATACAACGATCCTCTTCTTCAGTCTTTACACCAACAGATGTTAATTGTGTGAGCATCATGTTAAATGCATTCAAATGATCAGCTATAGACCCTCCTTCCTGCATTCTCAAGGAGTATAGTTTCTTCCTCAAGAATAGTTTATTCACCAAGGACTTCCCCTAATAAATAGACGCCAGTCTCTTCCACAAGGAAGATGCAGTCTTCTCCTCATGCACATTCAGAAGCACTGAGTCTGCCAAGCAGAGCCTTATCATCCCCTTAGACTTCCTATCTACAAGGTCCCAATCTTCTTGCTTCATGCCTGTAGGTTTCACTCCAGCCACAACAATCCAACGATCACGGTCAACAAGAAGATCCTCCATCTTGAGTTTACACAACTCAAAGTTACTGCCATTGAATTTATCTATTTCAAACTTTCCAGATGTACTAGCCATCTTAATCTGTAATTAGAAATAACAATCTCTACAAGACTCCCACTGAATAGTATTGACACAAACAACCCAATGTACCCCCAAAGATAACACAACTGGACAGGCACTGATACCACTTCTAAAGAAAATTAGATGCAGAAAACAATTCTCCTAACGTCAATACCTCAGGAAAGAATGCAGAAGTACTTTTAATTTCCCAATTACAGTCAAGTTGAGATGCACTATGAAACATATTACAGAAATAGAGTATTTGACAATCACCCATGAACACCAGATATACGTGGGAAAACCCTTACGGGAGAAAAACCCACCACACCAAGAGAAATCACTTTGTATTATAGTAATCAAAATTACATACAACTCCAGACTTATCTTTCTGGTGTCATTATACAACAACATTCATCATGAAACTTCTTCGAATAGAAAAACCATCCAAGTTATATCCTTTACAGATTTTTAAAATCCTTCACTGATACAGTTTGAATTCTTTACACTTCCCTGTTGATCAAACCACAATCCAACTCCCAAGCATCTGCAACTCGCAACTATATCCATGTCAAATTATTTCTATAGAACTTCCTTACAAAACCGTCTTCCAACTTTTCCCCTTCGGCTCCTTCTATTCATCCACGAGACTCCACATAGGACGGTCAACCATTCAACAAAATTTGTATTGTATTGGCATCTCGGTGAGACACTAATTGTGTCTTGCTGATGCCACATTGACCTCAAATCAATGTCACCAAAAGCCTCTGTAGTCGCCAAGATCTTACAACGAGCTCCAAGAGATACACCGATACATCATTTAGTCACCCTGACTTATCGCTTTTGCTAGAGGGTCATAGCGAATCACTAAGGTTACACCAAAGTCCCCAAGCCTACCGAGCACCAAACAGAAGTCGGCAAGACTCACTCCTATTTCCAAGAGGTCATACTGAACAACTTGAGTTACACCGAGAACATACACCTATCGGCCAGACAATCGACTTTCACTGAGACATCATACCAAGCAACATATGTATCACCGATGACCAACTGTCGCCAAGAGCTACCTCGATAGCCATCGGTTATCAGCAAGACATTCGCCATCGCGAAGAGGTTTCTCTAATAGCTTTAAGTTACACCGAAGGCTTCCAACACAATGAGCTATCGACGAGACATTAACACTTCACTGAGACATCATAATGAGAACCTTAAGCTTCACTGAAGATCACAGTCGTCAAGAGTCTCACCGATGCACGATTGAATGGCCTGTCGGCTAGAGGTCTCTGGATCGCTCTGATGTCATAATGAATACATCATGCTACAACAATAAGCTCAACAGTGCAACCTTTCGGCAAGACAATGGCAAGGTCACAACGACCTGTTTAGATATGAATAAGGCAAACTGCTAGTCGGCCAGACATGGAACTTGTCACACCAACTTGGCACTCATGGAGGTTTCAACTTGTAATGTTTGAGGCACATATTTCCAACAATCTCCCACTTGACGAAGATCATATAGGCACCTCCAAATCATAAATAATACTTACTGAAAAACATGGGCACTAAGGCCCATTGAATTGGCACACCACCTGAACTTATTTGTGCTCACTGGCTTCATCAATGCATCTGCAACATTCTCCATAGTATCAACTTTTTCCAAACTGACCTTTCCATCCTTAACCATATCTCGTACAAAGTGGTACTGTACATCAATATGTTTCATCCTGGCATGGAAAGTTGGATTCTTTGCCAGACAAATAGCACTCTGACTGTCACATAAGATTGTTATTTCTTCTGCATCAAAACCAATGTTAGAACACAAATGTTTCAACCATACAACTTCTTTGCAAGCATGAGTAGCTGCCATGTATTCAGCCTCTGTAGTGGACAAAGCGACTACAGCCTGCCGCTTGCTCATCCAACTCACTACACCACCATTCAACATGAAAACGTATCTAGTGGTGGATCTTCTGATGTCAAAGTCCCTACCCAATCAAAATCTACACATCCCCGAATGTTGAGAGTTCTTTGTGATTCAACCGAATTCCTATGGTAACACAATGCAAAATCTGAAGTTCCCTTCAAATACCTAAACACTCTCTTCACAGCATCCCAATTTATTCTTCCTGGATTAGCCATAAATCGACTAAGTACTCCCACTGCTTGGACAATGTATGGTCTTGTACAGACCATTGCATACATGAGACTACCTACAACACTAGCATAGGGCACACTGGTCATGTCCTCCATCTCAGTAGGAGATTTTGGACAGTCCTTAATAGATAGCTTCATTCCTTGCATGACTGGAAAAACTAATTGCTTGCAATCATTCATACAAAATCTCTCAAGAACAATCCTTATATACTTACTCTGACTGAGCTAGAGCTTTCTATTCTGCCTATCTCTGGTTTTCTCCATCCCCAAAATATACCTTCTTGCACCAAGGTCCTTCATTTCGAACTTAGTAAACAACTGAGACTTAAGATCAGAAATCATTAGCTTTCTATTTCCTATGAGCAACATATCATCAACATAAAGAGCAATAACAAGCACTTGATCACTTTCAGCTTTATAATATACACAGTGATCAAATTTTGATCTCACAAATCCCAAAGATAATACAAATGTATCAAATTTCTGGTACCACATTCAAGGTGATTGCTTTAACCCATAGAGAGACTTCTTTAATGTGCATACCAGTTTTTCTTTACCTTTCTCAATAAAGTGCTCAGGCTGGGACATATAAATTTCTTCTTCAAGATCACCATGAAGAAATGTTGTCTTCACATCCATCTGTTCAACCTCTAAGTCATACATTGCTGCAAGTGACAATAGAAATCTAATGGACATCATCTTTGCTACAGGAGAAAAAATTTCCCCATAATCAATTCCCTCTACCTAGGAATAACCCTTTGCAACCAATCTTGCCTTGTATTTTTCTACACTACCATCTAGACCAATATTTTTCTTAAATACCCATTTGCAGCCCACAACCTTTCTACCTTTAGGCAAGGGCACCAGACTCCAGGTTTCATTTTTATCTAATGATGCCATTTCTTCCTCCATGGCTTCCAACCAAGAATCTGAATCAGACATTTTAATTGCCTCCTTTACAGTCCTAGGCTCATCAGTGCTAGAAATTAAAGCATAGGCACAAGTAGAATCAATTAATGAGAACCCATACCTATTTGGTTGTTTCCTTTCTCGGGTTTACCTCCTCATGGGCTTATTTTCTTTGACCTGATGCCTAAACAACATTGTATCAAAGGGAAAAGCTCATGAATCACAGAAAATTTGGTCTAGGCCTGCGAGTATACATTCAACATAATTTTCTATTTATCCATGGTCATGATTAAATAATGTCAATTATTTAATTACCCTTTCTAATACATATTTCTTCTATTAATTAAAATACCGCTTTTAATTAATTCACTAATTCATTAATTCTTTTATTCAACTATTGATTAATTAAATAAATCACATTTATTTAATTATGTCGCTAACTAATTAATCCTCCTTCTCAATTAAATAATTTATTACTTAATTAAACCCCCTTTATCCATAATTAAATATTTATTATTTATTTACCCAATTTAACCTTTTCAACTATAATTAAATATGTATTATTTAATTATTCAATTCCACCTTTTCAACAGTCAAATTAAATAAATTATTTTTATTTATCTAATCTAATCTTTTATTTTCGAATGTTGAATTAAATTAACATTTAATTCATTTATTTAATCATTTATGTCACATTTTTCTATCATTCAATTATCTAAATCATTCACTCACCTTCTGACTCGAGATCTATTTTTAGTTCTCCAGTTATCTCTGAATTCAACACTTGTTTGTTTCTATGAGAAGACTCTCTGTCACAACTAGTCAGTTAACTAGTTCTAACTCATGTGCATGAATGTGTTTATTAATTAAATATCTTTTATTTAATTAATTAATTTATGTATGCATTCAAATTCTTCATCTTCGAGTTTTAACTTTCTCTTTGACATTCAAAGTCTATTTCTTCTATTTTCGAAGACTCTTAACTGAAGATTAAGATCTTGAACTCTTGTTCTTCCTGTTTTCGAATAGTCCTGACACAAAATTAAGTTATCGTTCTAACTTAATCTTTATCTTGCAGTATTTCCTAACTCATGTTCTAACTCACGTTCTAACTGACACACAACTCACATCACATGACATTCATCAATCTCATCCATCGATCTCTCTTTCAATCTAAGTCGATCGTTCGGAAACCCAAAATCTATAAAATGGCCTGTCATTATCATTATTCCTCCTCCCGAAATCATACACTTTTGAGAAGAAAGTTATCTTCGATATTTTTCTTAGACATTCGACGAAGTTATGCTTGCATCAAACACAGAAATCTAAGGGCAAGAATACTGAAAAGGCAAAATGGAGAAGAGCAATCAAGATAATTCGAAGGGGTGGACGCATATTCGGTGAGAGCTTTCCATTTATTTGTTTAGTTTATTTAAGTTTACTTTCTTCGTTCTTTGTTGTTTTGATTTAGATTGTTTGTTAGTTTAGAATTGATCATTGTAATCTGTGCAACTGTCATCCATTTAATCTTTGAAAGGATAAATCTAGGTCTTACAGTTATAGTTTGGACTTTGACATTGGTATACATCAGGTTAATGGCCTTTGTGTCTATACATCAAATGTTAGTGTATAAATCTTGGATTCACATGTTCACACATTTTAAAGGTTTGAGAATTGTTAAAGTAGTTCAAACCTAGATTTGATTTGGCTTAACAACTACATTTATAAGGTAAAAATATGATAGTATATAGTACAATGCATTGTCATGTCAATGTAGTTCTGTGGTGATGTGTTCTTTCTTGGTAGTATGCGTTTAGTTCATATTTTTAAAATGTTATGAATGTCAGGTCTACTAACAATGGATAGTGAACAACACAATTGTTTCCACAGTGATAAGCTTATACTATTGAAGTGAGATACATCTTGAGGGTCAATGAAAAGTGTAGTAGATATGCACTGTGAATGTTTGACATCACAATCTAAGGTGATTGTTTCTACAAGAATTTTCAGATTAATTTGGTCCATCTTCTTTACAGTGGATTCATGACAGTATAGGTATAACAACAATATGTACTTGTCTGGCACCTAAATATCTTGGACAGTCTGTGGTGACAATGGTATTTTGATGCTTTATGATCATGGAACTTACACTTTGGATTACCTTTCTAGTGATAGAATTCTCCTATTGGTTTGCAAAGGGTTTGATTAGTTTTTTTTGGTAATTTGAATTACATATGAAGATGAGGACATCCTTCATGACAGTGATAGGATAGATTCTATTGACAATTTAGTGCAGTGATTTTATGGTGTATGTTCAGTGACCACTCTTCTTCAAGGATTATTCTACCTTTACAATTGATAGTGTTTAAGGATTCAAATAATTATCTTGAAAACAATGCCCTTGCAGTGTTGTTTTGGTCTAATCTATTTTTTGATGACAATATGCATCTTTTGTAGTAGCTTGTCTTGTTCATTGATCTTGGTAATTTGGTGAGAAAGATTTGAAAAGGACAATGCATTTTCTTATTTATGTTATGATTTCTTTAACTCAGTATATCAATGTTGATTGTTTCATACCAAACCATGATTACTTAGACTGTATTCAGTGAACAACATTTGACTTTGAGAAAGCTTCAACACTTAGCCTTGTGAACATGCATTTATTCTATCTAGGCAATGACAACATTCTTCACAGTGTGCATGACCAGAGGATCTGGATGTGAGATTGGTGTTCTTGGACAGAGATGTGACAATAGCAGATGACAAAAGTGATCTTCACGTACTGGAGTTAGAAGGAATATGTCTACTTTATTTATGTAGAGTAACATCAGAAAAAGATAGATTGATATCATGCTTTGAATTTGTTCAATCCATTATTCTTTTAGTTTTGATTGTTTCTTGACAGGGGGAGCTTGTTTCTATATCTTTTCATTCACGTATTCACAACTCTCTTTCATATTTCATTTGTTGCTTGTTCTACTTGCAGCTGGTTATTGTGTTGGATGATTGGTTGGCTTCTCAGTTGTTTATCTTCATGTCATCTCATATTCTCTTCTTTAATTCTTTTTCATTCAGGCAAAAATGGGGAGAGATGATATGTGTTTTTCCATCAAGGACAAAGGGGGAGTTTGTTGGCTTTCAGTTGTTTTTGGTTTGTCCTTGATGTCAAAATTGGTTCACTGATATGAGAATATATGTGATGATATGCTTGATGGATTTTGATGCTTGATGGATGTTGACAGGATGCATTCTCAGATTGGGTGATATGATATTCAGTTACACTGGTTTGTTCACATCTAGTTGGTGTTATAATATGCAGTTACAATGTAGGATGTTTTTCAGTTTTCTCTTTCAGGGTTACAAGTCACAGGTATATTTAGTTGATTACTATTAATTTGTCTCTGAATGATATATTAGTGCATTATTAATCTCATCTTATTGCACTACTGTATTGTTTTAAGGAATTTATGATGTTGGCATTCATGATATTTATACTTGATTTGTATAATGGTGTTTGCATCTGGCTTCTTGAGTTGACTTTTGGCTCAGTTTGGTTACATTTGCATTGGCATCTCTGACATCACTATGGCCTTTGCACTTGACGGATTTCAGATTGATCAGATAAGGTGATTCAAGTATATTCATATTCATTTTTTCTAAGGTTCTTAGTCTTCCTTGTTACATTTTAATGTGATTGATTATTCAAATTTCCTTTGTGGCATTGCTATTACTTATCATCATGGCATATTGACTTGACAATATGATTATATCAATGTTTATGAGAAATTTGCTAATTTACATGGCTTTGCTAAGGTAAACGAAATTTGATATGATTATAAGAATCTTGGTTTATTGTTGATTAAAATGGCATATGGAATGAAGTTACTATCAGGTCTCATTGCAGTTCTTGGTATCAAAGGAAGATGACTTTATTGAAAAGTCACATGGTAGTGACAAGGTGATTGTTATTGTTTTGATTGATATTATTTGGCTCACCTAAACCATTTGAATGTTGTATCGGGCAGCATTATTATTGAATTATATGATTGGCATTTTTGGTTCAATGCGAAATTAATCGCATTGAACATGTGAATTCGGGCTCCTTATTATTGTAGTGGTTGACATGTTTGTGTTGTTGGGATATCTTTGACTTTGATAGTGTTATGATCATTGTCGGTATTTTTGGAAAAATTATCTTTTTTTTGTTGGGAACATTTGGATCTCAAATGTTTATTATTATCTGAAAAGTCTTTGAAAATACTAGAAGTGTTGTTTGGTGAAAAAATTTCATTGTGCTTTGAGTAGGGTTTGGAACCCTAGCCACCATGGATAATTTTATCTATAGATCTTGAGTTCTTTCTCAATCAATACACTAAGAGAATATGTGATAGTGATATTGTGCAAGCTAGTACTGAGGATGGTCCGATATATTGGCACTTTGGTTAAATGATTGAATGTTGACCATGAGCTAATGAAAGCTCAACTGTGGAAGATAGAGAATATTTTATGTCATCTTCTAGCTAGGTAGTTATGGAACTTCTCGAAAGGTCTTTATGGTTCTTATTCATTTTTATTCCACCGTGATGAGGTAATGCAAAATCTGTGTGGATTTGAGTAAAATATTTGTTTGGGATATGCTTTCTTAAGGGTATTTTAATAGATTAACTCTTGTTGATTATGGTTTAAAAATCTGTTACGGTTTCTAGATGACAATACTCAATTGTAACTAAATAGTTTCATTGTGATGATTTTTGTAATATTTTTGATAAAGGGTTTGTTAAAAGAAAGATTTCATGGACTGTAACTGAACCATTTTCATTTCATTAAAGGGTTTGCTTGAAGAAGGATTATTTAGGGTTTTCCATTTAAACCCTAACCCAAGTTGATTTATAGTTACACAAACTGCTTTCAGAGGTTATTTTGCAGTGTCTTTAAAGATGGATTTTTGGCATTTCTCGATGGATTTGCAAGAAAGAAAAAATATGAGACTTCAGGCTTAATCTTGAAAAATATAAGACATTGTATTGAAAATATTTTTGATTCTCAGATTATTGTATAAGAGAAGATGTTGTCATTTTCATACAACATTCTTCAATGTGCTCATTGAAAAACTTCATGGTCTACTATTGAGATTCTAGGACTACATTTTCACTTCTAGGGTTTTAATAGTACACTGTAATTGATTATTCATTAGATTTTGTGGAGTCGATGCTCCTGTAACTTTGTAGTTGGTGCTTTTGTATCTTGTGAAGTTTGTGCTTCTGAAATTTATGGAGTTGGTGCACCTAAACTGTGGAGGAGTTGATGCTCCTGAACTGTGAAGAGTTGATGCTCTAAGTGAATAATGAGATAGATTTTTCAAGTGGTTTTTATTCCCCAAGAGGGTTTTCCACTCAGGACTGTTGTGCAATTTTTGCACACACGCCCCACCAGAGGCGGGGACCCTCTTTTTCTTTTGCATCTCTGCACTTTGGCTTTGTCAATTTCAGTTTTTCTCTTCGTGGGAGGTTATTTTGGGATTAATTCAAGACTTGGTTTGATGAAGGCAATATTTTGAGGCTCTAGGCGCTCTTCACTTGTCTTGAAAATTGGAAATTGGGATTTTGAAGTGAATTTTCAATGTTATGTGTAAATATTTTTGCACCAATGGATAGAGGACAAAAATTTAGGCCAAGTTTCTTTTTGAACTTTTCAAAAATTCCTTCTAGAAAAAAAGTTATGAGATTTAGGGGATTTTGACCTTGCTTGGAATTTCGGGATTTTCCTCCCTGAACGGAAATCCTCGATATTTCCTTTTTCAGAAAATTCCTTCAAGTCCTCAAAAACCTGAAATTTTCCAAAAATGGAAATTTTGTTTTTGGAAAATTCCTTCAAACCCTCAAAATCCGAAATTTTCCAAAATGGAATTTTTTTTTGAAACAGAATTTTTTCCGAAATGCAATTTTTTTAAATTAAATTTTTTGAAAAATGGAAAATTTTTGGAAACGAAAAGTTTCTATAAAAAATTGTAAGGTTTTTTTTAAAGGGCCAAAATTGTATTTAAATTTAATTTGGACTGGATTTTGACATGTGAGCTACTAATGATGATATCTGTTTTTCAAGATTAAATAAATCAAAAAAGGGGGACTTGAATATGGATTCATAACAAGAGGGAAAATTTGGAAAAGTTCAACTCAAATATTAAAGCGGGGCCTGCATAAGAATCTATGCCACCAGCTGTATACCAATTGGAGAGGTGCATTTAACAAGGAAAGACATGTGAAGTTGTATTTATTCTCCAATGAGGATTTTCTCAAAATTAATGTCATTGGGTCATAATGCAACTGAATGCAATTGATTGGATGATGATGTACCATGGGCTCCCAAATTAAATGTAACAACTGGATGCTTCTAGAAGTGTAATTTATGCCATTGGATGAATTAAATCCTGGCCATTGATTCAAAATTTAGTTTTCTATAAAAGGCCAGTGCCTTCTCATTTGTAAAGGGTTAGACTGGGTTAGAAGAGCAAATTAGAAGATGTAGAAGGCCAGAATTGGCAAGTAGACTTCAAAAATTAGCTATAGGAGAGGAGATAGACTGGAAATTGTTATGTAATGTTGGAGAAGTAATGCAACTGAGTTGTTGATTTGGAAAACTTTGTATTTACCTTTGACATTTTATGGTTTCTTGTTCTCAATTCTTAGTGTTAAATGTTAGATGCTATTTTTTTAGTTCTTTCATGTCAATGGTGAAATGTTAATGATGTTGATCGATCTCCGGTCCATAATTTTAGCAATTTTTTGATTGTAAGTTGTTGTGTAAAGTTAGTTTGGGCCTTATTTTGTGCTAAGTTCAACTGTGGATACTTGTTTACATTGCGCCATTTACTGGGTATGTGAATGAATGTTCATAGTCTGAAAATCTTTAGTTTCCTTAGAAGATTGCACCATTTATGTGGAATTGTGGGCTTGTCCTTGATCAAGAAGAGATTGATTTTATTGGGGATCTGTCGATTTGCAACATTCATCATTATTGTGATTGATCTTAGGTGTTAGCATTAGGATCTCTTTGAAACCCTTATCTCTTTTGCTATTTATTTTGAATCTGGGTTAGTTTTAGGATTAAAAGCATCACCATATTGTTGCATCTGATGAAAGTACACTTCCAACATTGTTCATTTGTAAGGTCCCCTTGTGATTACCAACATTTCACATTTTATCACTGAGTTGTTTTATTGCATTGTCAAGACCTGACATTAGAGACCTTGGGGTTATCTCTTGAAGCTTGCTGATAGAGATTTACCTTTCAAGAGAGATAGGATATCATATTTTGTCTGAGTTGTTGTTGTGCAGAAAACACCATCAACAAGGAAAAAATGTTGTGTTATGTCATGATTTTGTGTGTGATTGTTCTTATTTGTTTGATCTTAATATGTCATCAATTTCATTAAATGTTGTTAAGTTTCAATACTGCATCTTTGCCAATGTTTAAGTCAACATATCATGCATATAAGGTTTTTTTGTGGGCTCTGATACATGTGAATGTGTAAAACATCTTGACTTCAGTCTTTGTTGATGATATGTCTATTTGATTCATGGTTAATGCAAATACAATACTGTTTAGCACTAGTGAAATCTACTTTATAAATAGTCATTTGGTCTTTTGTTTTTCTTCATTTCTATAAATGTTTATATCAAAATGTCATGCACAAATGCTCTATTATTTTTGTAAACTCTGATACTAGAGAAAGTATAAAAGTATTCATTTGTTTCAGTCTATGTCTCAATTCATGTCAAGCTTTTATTCATATGCCTAATTCGTGTTTAATGCACAAGTCAAGTTTGCTTCACAAACTGTCATTTGTCCTTTTGGTTCAAAAGCAAACATAAATTCTTGGTTTTGAAAAAGTTTGTGACTTTTCTAAATCATAAATTCACCCCCCCTCCCCCCCTCTCAGTGATTTCAGTCTTCCAACACATAATTGGAGCTACATATTCATATTTAAAATCATTTACAATTCATAGGAAGAGAATCCAGTTAGTTAGTAGTCTTAGATTAGAATTCAAAAGTTTGAACTTTAGATTCAATTGTCAAATAAAGCCTTGTGCCAATTATAATATTTGTAATTCCCTTGTGGAAAGCTTGTGAGCCCTATTTATTCTGCATGTGAGGCATATGAGGTATCTAATATTGCAAGTTGTTGAATCAATAAATATCTATGCTTTTTGAACATTTCTTGTGTTATTTTCTATTGTGTGAACCCTAAGATGAACGATTGGATAGTCCTTTCTAGACCCTTCATCCATGATTGCACCAAGTGGTATCAGAGTGAGTTGTGAGTCTTGAAGGAATTCCTTGTGATGAATAGATCACTGACTTGAGGCAGACTACATGTATTTTCAACTGATTGTCGACTATGAGGTAGTTGAGACCTTGTAGCTAGATTACCAAATTGAGGCAATTGCACTAAATCCAATGGGAGAGATGTCACTAAGGAGAGATCCTGGTATGTAAAATTTCATTGTAATAATGGATGAAATGTTGGAAATGATGAGAGAAATGAGAGTTTGAGTGGATGTTGTAGGAGAAGATAGGATGAGAGATCTAAACCCTGGACATGAGGACGAAAGTGATGATGACCTAAATCATGTTGCAAATTGAATAAAAATAACCTAGAAGAAGAAGAAACAGATCAGGTAAAGATGTTGAAAGAAATTTCAAGATTGGTAAGGGACCTAGAATTAAAATCCAAAATTATGGGGGAAATTTAAACCTTGAGGAATTGATTGATTGGATCAATGATATGGAATAATACTTTGAATATGAAGAAATTGAAGATCCAAAAAGAGTAAGATTTTCAAAAAATAAGTTGAAAGCACATGCGACCATCTGGTGGAAAGAAGTTCAATTAGATAGAAACAAAAGCGGAAAAGAGAAAATCAAAATGGGATAATATGGTGACAATGTTAAAGAATCTATTTATACCTATTGATTATGAGCTCAAATTGTTGAACAGATTGTAGAATCTAAGACAAAAGGAGAAGTCTTTAAAGGAGTACACTAAAGAATTATACAAGATGATAATTAGGAATGGACATAGTGAAGCAAGCAAGGAGAAGGTTGCATAGTACATTGATGGATTGAGAACAAATATTCAAGGAGAATTGAGTTTAGTTAATGACAATAGTTGAAGAAGCATACCAATTTGTGCTAAAGATAAAGGAAACATTGAACAAAAAGTTTGAACAAAGAAAAAGAAGTGAAAGAGGAAGATTCTAGAGAAGTGGATCATAGTTCAAAGAAAGAAGACCATATGTAGAATGAAGAAAAGATGGAAAAACCTATCATGGTAAAGAGAAGGACCTTAATTTGTACCGCAAAGGAAGAGAAGATAAAAATTTCTACCACAGTGATAGAGGTCATAATTCCTACCGCAGTGATGGATATAGGAGAGAAGAAGAAAAATCTAAGAAAAGGCCATTTAGAGGAACCTATTTCAAGTGTGGAGGTGAAGGACATAGAGAATTTTAATGTCATGAAGGAAGTACTAGTAAGAGAACTAAGAACATTGAAGAACAACTTATGTCAAGGAAGAACCTGTTGGATCTCATAGTTTAGTTGGGAAGCTAGAGAAAGGTGAATCATTGGTGATGAGGAGATACTTGATGCATGAAGAAGTGATTGAGGAACCATTGCAAAGGAATAATTTATTCAGGACTAGATGTAAATCTAGAGAAAAGGTATGTAAAGTCATCATTGATAGTGGTATTACTAATAATCTAGTTCTAGAAGAGATGGTGACCAAGTTAAATCTGAAGAGATTGACAAAACCCTATAAGATAGCATGGATTGAGGATGAACATAAGATATTGATGAATGAGAAATGTTTGGTGAAATTCCATATAGGTTCATATAATGATGAAGTGTTATGTGATATTATGACCATGGATGCATGTCATTTATTATTAGGAAGACCATGGCAATATGATAGAAAATAAATTCATGATGGGAGAAATAATACCTATACTGTGACTTCAAATGGAAAGAACATATATTGATACCTTTAGAAGAAGAGGAAAAATTTGTAGCTTGTGGCATGGCCAGACTATGTTTGGTTGATGGAATATAATTTATGGAAGGATTGAAGCATGAGAAAAAATGTTTTGCATTAATTTCAAAGAAGGGTGGTCAACCAAAGGAAGATAATTCTACCATAAATAATGAAGTAGCAGAGATGTTGCCATAATATGAGGATATCATATCAGAGAATGTACTAGATGGACCATCACTAGTTTGGAGAATCAATCATAATATAGATCTAATACCTATATATTTTTTTCCAAACAAAGTGGCACATAGGATGACACCTATAGTGAATAAGGAGTTAAGTTGGAAAATATAGGAGCTGTTGAGGAAAGGCTTGATCAGAGAGAGCTTAAGCCCATGTGTGGTACCTATTGTATTGTTACCAAAGAAATATGTACAATGGAGGATGTGTGTAGACTCAAGAGAAATCAATATGATCATAGTCAAGTATAGATTCTCATTGTCAAGGATGGATGACATTATGGATGTTTGAGTGGAGAAAAATATTTTACAAAGATTGGCCTAAAGAGTGGATATCATAAAATTAGAATAAGAGAGGGAGATGAATGGAAGACTACATTCAAGACTAATGAAGGATTGTATGATTGGTTAGTAATTCCTTTTTGATTTACCAATACACCTAACACTTTTATGAGGTTGATGAATGAGGTATTGAAGCAGTTCTTGGGTAAGTTTGTTATTGTCTATTTGGAAGATATTCTCATTTTCAATAAGACTAGAGAAGAACATTGTTGGCACATCAAACAAGTATTACAGAGATTGAGAGAAGAGAAGAAGTTGATTAATGTCAATAAGTGTAGTTTTATGAAGATAAAGCTAGTGTATTTAGGTTTTGTCATTTCTTCTGAAGGATTGAAGATGGACCTTAAGAAGGTTAGAGCAATTGTTGAGTGGCCTA
Organism: Sequoiadendron giganteum; assembly: GCA_007115665.2. Taxonomy (NCBI): domain Eukaryota; kingdom Viridiplantae; phylum Streptophyta; class Pinopsida; order Cupressales; family Cupressaceae; genus Sequoiadendron; species Sequoiadendron giganteum. The sequence goes on from CM021106.1 coordinate 372,897,113, forward strand.
TACCAGTGAAAATTGGAGAGGTAAGATCATTTCAAGGGTTGGCTAGTTTCTACTAGAAATTCATCAATATCTTTAGTGGAATTTGCACACCCATGATAGAAACAATAAGAGGAGATAGGAAATACTTTAAGTGGACATCTAGAGAAAAAACAAGTTTCGAATTGCTAAAGGAAAAGGTGATAGAGAAACCAATGTTAGCATTGTCTAATTTTGACAAAGTATTTCAAGTTTATTGTGATGCTAGTGGAAATGCAATAGGAGCAGTATTGATTCAAGAAGGGAGACTAATAGCTTATTTTAGTGATAATTTGAATGATGCCAAAAGGAGATATTTAGTTTATGATCAGGAATTCTATACCATAATTAAAGCATTGAAAAAGTGGAGACATTATTTGTTGCCTAAGGAGTTTGTGTTATACACTGACCATCAAGCCTTGTAGTATTTAAATAGTCAAGGTAAGCTGAACTAGAGACACATGAGATGGGTTGAGATCTTGCAGAGTTATACATTTTGTTTCAGAATAGGAGTGGCAAGTCAAAAAAAGTGGTAGATGAATTAAGTAGGAGATGGAATTTGTTGACAAAAATGAGGGAAAAAGTATTGGGTTTTGAAGAACTGAAGCAAATGTATGAGGATAGATTTTTTTGATGCACGGAAGGCATGTAACAAACAAATAGTAATAGATAAGAGTCAATCGTTAGACTATTTCATTCAGGAAGAAATGTTGTTCAAGGGAAATCGGTTGTGTTTTCCAAGGAGTGCAATGAGGGAGAATCTAATTAAGGATAAACATAGCGGAGGACTTGCAAGACAATTTAGAGAAAATAAGATACTAGCTTTGGTGAGTAAACACTACTTTTAGCCATAGATATATAAGGATGTCAGGGAGTATGTTCAAAATTGCAGAATTTATCAAGTAGCAAAAGGGAGTAGTTAGAATATTGGATTGTATAAACCTTTGAAAATATTGGAGAGACCTTGGGAAGGTATAAGCATGGATTTCATATTGGGATTACCAAGAACACAAAAAGGATATGATTCTATAATGGTGGTAGTGGAAAATTTTTCTAAGATGGCATATTTCATTCCTTGCAAGAAGACTAATGATGTTGTACATGTTGCTAACCTATTTTTAAACAAGATTGTAAGATTGCATGGATTACCTAAGAGTATAGTTTTAGACAAAGACATCAAGTTCATTGGATAATTTTGGAGGACATTGTGGAAGAAGATGAAGATAGACGTGAAGTTCAATTCAGCTTATTACCCACAAATAGATGGAAAAATAAAGGTAGTAAACATGAGTTTGGATAACTTATTGAGATGCTTGGTTAGAGATAAGGAAATAAATTTGGATATAGTTCTGCCACGAGAAGATTTTTCATACAATAATTTAGTAAACCGGAGCACAGGGAAGACATAATTTGAGATTATGATAGGAATACATCCTAGAGGAGTTGCAAAGCTCAAATACATTAGCATGGAGAAGACGAGGAGTGCATAAATAAAGGATTTTGTAGGATTCATGGAGATAGTGCACAAGCAAGTCCGAAAACACTTGGAGAACATGAACAATAAGTACAAAGAGAAAGCAGATGAGAAGAGGAGACATAAGCAATTTTGGTTTGGCAACTAATCTTGGGGTATTGGGAGTTCACATTCAACTCCTACAACCTTGACTATATTACTAAGGGGTTCTCATTTGTAAATATTTTCCACTAAATTGCATTGTATTGCATATTAATCACATTTGACCTAACATTATTTTTCATCCATTATTTCAAATTTATGCTCTTTCTTTTCTCTCTTGTATAAGGTTATTTTTGGTTTTATGGGTGATCCTAGGAGCTTCATTCCTTAAGTGACTACAAAAAAATTAAATGAGTGCACAAAAATTAAATAGAAAAATATAATATTGGAGTACAATTTCCTTTCATGTTAGGATTTTACAACTATGCTTAATTTATTTGTGTATGTGTGTCAAATGTAGAATTATCTTCTATGGATTTCAAGTTGTTTGATTCTAGAATGAGATATGACCCTAAGGGAAAAGTATAAAGTCTATTCAGTCATGATCATATTCATATATCTACCATTTAATATTTTTGTGTTGATGACTAGGATGGAAAAGATGTTAGAAAAATATTTTTTTTCGATTAATTCTTAAGTAGATGAAAGCCATGGAGATTGGAGGAGACATTCCTCCAATTCTATCTAATGATGATAATTCATTGAATCCTCTTTATGATTTTTAGAATATTGATGATCAACCACTCCTAGATATCAATTGGGTATTTAAAGAAGACATTTATATAAAATGAGAAAAATAGTAGAAAATTTTAGTTTATCATGGTTGGAATCAAAGCTAGGAAAATTTGAGGAAAAGCAATGAAAAGAAAGAGATAAGAAAAAAACTTATTATGTCACTAAATAACCCAAGAAACCTAAGAAGAGTTCTAAGAAATAAAAGATTAAATATTACGGGTCTTTAAGAGGTTGTCATAGACAATCGAAATGGCTAAAGTAACCTATAGTGTAGTATAAATTGGGGTAATTGTAAGATTTTAATATGAACCATTGCAAATAATATATCCTACTCAAGTGTAATCTATGACTACAACTCCCAAAGAAGTATGGAACAAACGTGATAAGAAAAGTATGATTTTATTCCAACCCTTCTTTTGAAAAAAGTCATTTTCTAGTAAAGTCGCTAGTAAAGCCACATCTTGTTCATGTACTTGTTACATTAGTTGAGAAGGGTGTTGATAATACATAACAAGAGGAAATTACTGGTATTGATAGAAAGATTTAAGAACAATTATTTAAGGGAAAACAAATTTTACAAACTCCTCAGTCACCTCCAATGGAAGTTGAAAAAGAGTTGATAATAGAAGAAGTCTAATTGGAGCATCATGAGAAACAAAAATTTGAAGAAACTCCTATTAGAAAAAGCATAGAGTTTAAAATAGGTAAATTTGATGATAATATGGTTGAAGAACAATAATAAAATATTTGAAGTTAATAAGAACAAGACAAACAATAACAACCTAAGGTATCAAAAGAAATTATTCAAGTTATACACATTCTTCCTATTTATCCAACATGCTTAAAAATGAATTTAAGCAAGAGGGAAATATAGTAGTTAAACCTCTAGATATTTCTACAATAAAGGTTGAAGTAAAAAAAGTATAGACCAAGGAAGAATCCTAGAACCCTTTCTACAATAAGAGTGGATAAGTCATATGATATGATTTTTGAGATTGTCGCTCCAATAGTGGAAAAATATGATAGAGAAATGACAACATCTAATTATGATATATCTAGAATCAATTTAAGCACATAGACTAGAGAATAATTTATTCTTTGGATATTATTCTTGATACAATAAATATAAAAATATATAAAGATAAAGAGACCTAAAAGGGAGTTAAAGTGGTTACTAGCACAAATAAAAATATCCATAATTTAGAGCTACTCACTCCTCTAGATCAATAAGATTAAACTTCTATCAATGCCTTAGTTTTTATTACTAAGTAGGAAGTAGACTCTCTACAATGATTGAAGAGAAGATACAAAGCTATTGATGATTGGGTTAGTAAATTTTTGAGTCAATCTAATAAAGTAATAGATATTATATAATATCTATATGACCAAGCTTATCAACTAGATAAGTTCTTGGATTTGTTTCACAAGAGTTGTAGAAGGAAGAAGATATCTATGAGGAGAATCTTCCAATATTACAAGGGATAAGTAATTTAAGTCCAAAGCAATTAAGATATTAAGGTATTATACAAGAGGATGAATCATATTTTATACAAAAGTGTATTAATGTTTTTTTTTTTGCACAAGATCTAATAATGTTTTATGGGCCCAAGGTAAAGTCCAAGTATATAAGCTCGCCTTCAATTTTTAGGAATTTTTATTTAATGTAATAAGACCTAACTATAGAAATAAAGCCACTTTTTTTTTTATGAATAGGAGGCTATCTATATTAATATAAAGATAAAATTTACATATACTCCAAAAAAGATGGGTGGTAAAAAGGCACACCCTGAAAGCCACATGGGTAGAGCCCAGAAAAACCAAAATTAACCACTCACATTGGCCAAGCCCATAAGTCCATGATTACAAAACATAATAAATAAGAAGGCCATTGGTGGCGAACAAAGGCTAGTAGAGGCAGGAGATATCATCCGTAATGTTTCCCCCCATACATCGATTGGGGTCACAGAGTGACATCAGAGGGCACTAGCCATGCGATCATCACATCTTTTCTCTTTATCTTCTTCCCTGCATAAGGCAAGATTGCCAATGTAAAAATCTGAGAGGAAAAATTTTACCCGTTATCTAGCCACCCCAAAACCAGTGCGAAGGAGGATCATCATAGGGCCATTACACTTGGGCTACCTCTGCTCCACGAAGGAATTCCTACATACAAAATGGCCATTAACTAGCTAAGCCTGAGATTTGGGTAATGAAATACCCTTGATATGCCGCTAAGAAATCGCATTGGTGAAGAGGTAGCCAAATCCTTCAACTGTAAACACATATAGAGAGGAGGCAAGAGGGCACCCTTGCTGGATTGAATGAAAAATACCAAAGGCAAAACATTAACGGCCATTAATGGTGATACAAGCCGAGACATCTACAAATATCATATGAATAGCCTAAATGAAATTGGGCCCAAACCCCAAAGCTTGCAACATTGCAAGAATAAAAGGCCATTCAATGCAATCATAGGCTTTGGCAAAATCAATTTTAATAAAAATGGCTTTTTGGTTTGAACGTCGAGCCCATTCCATGCCTTCCCAAAAAACAATAATATTATCCAGAATGAACCAGGATTTGATGAACCCGGTTTTCTCTGGGTGCACAATCTAAGGCAAGAGATGGTGAATTTTCAGAGCCAAAGACTTGGCAATGATCTTTATAGGAGACATTGAGAAGCGTGATAGGCGTCTAGTTACATATGTCTTTCGGATCCCTAGATTTAGGTATGAATTTGATATTGCCTTTG